>QFEA01010470.1:0-10889 GCA_003315975.1 Lactifluus echinatus
GCTAACGGACGGAACCGAACTCATGCCACAACGACGCCGCCAATGGGCTGTAAGCGCTCAGCTCAGGCCCCAGGGGGTGGTCACAGGATAAACATCATTGTTCTACTACAAGCTGAACTGTACGAATGCAAGCGACCCCTGCCCGAAGGTCTGATTTTTCATTTTTCACGTCGATCAGTCTCACTCAGACCAATTAGCGCAGTAGCGCGATTAGAACAACGTGCGATGTCACGTTACCATTACCATTTCGGATCCCGGGCCGGTTCAGAGCACGTTTTCACTTTTCACGCGTGCGTGCTGCCGTCTGCATCGGTCACTGGTCACTTATCTACTACGATTGCGACATTATGTCCCTATCTTTCGTCATCAAGCCTGTTGGACATGAAGGTCAGCCTTTCCCAGACCGTGCTGAAATGTTCTGGGATTGTCAGCTTTTTGTTCAATTTCATTAACCGTGAAGATTGCCAGCTTTATTCCCGAACGGGTGTAGAATAGATGTAGTCAACTAGTGTGTGGAGGTGTGAAAAAGTCTTGGAGCAATCACGTTGCAAATTAACAGCAAGTTTCTGTCCGAACACAACACACCATTAGCATCGCCTAGTCATATGGCCATTATGATAGTGGAGCATGCAGCGCCTGAACTGGACTCGCGTCAATATGTTTGCAGGTACAACCAAATTCGGGAGTTCTGCTGTAGTCTGTAGGTGTTACCTCGAGGTCCAGCTTGTAGTCAATATCTCAAGGTGCGAGTCACAATCGCGGATCTGGTGGAACAGCCGGGTCCATGGCGCATCCATCTTCTACTAACTCTCAGGGTTCTTGATGTTCGCGTTCGCTAGATATCAATACAGTAGCTCAGAATTGCGCCGCCGACGCGGTACTCCGTGCGGAGTATTGTGTTGAGCAATTCTAACGGAATGGAGAGGCGCGCACTTGACAATAACGCTGGAGGGACCGAGAAAAGAAGAAAATGTATAGAAAAAAGGGGGATATGGGAGGCGACCCAAGGGACGAAGGCGACATAGCTTGGAGGGAAACCTACGACGGGTCATATAGTATAAGTGTTTGATAACGAACTCGTGTTGCACTTCAATTCCACATGATAGATATCCCACAGACGAATCAAGCGATGATTTTGAGTTCCTGAGACCAAGGCAAGGACAATGCGCTAGATGAGCGGACTGTCCTCCGCCGTAAATCCTCCCCAGCTTCTGCCGCTGAACGGTTTGGAGCAGAGGGATCCGAGCCGATAAGTCCAGTACCAGTAGCGAAAATTTAACTCTGATCAGGCACATATCTCACATTACAGGTTTGTCGATATCTTGAAAATCACTTACCACATTATAGTTACGGCAGAACGAATCTAGACTGAAAAATTTCTGCATCGGCAGCCATTCAGGAGTCTTGAGACACTGAGAAATACGCCGCTCGCGCCAATTTCCGAAGTGATAATAGGAGTGTGATTGATTTTCATAGACTCCATCAAAGTTGAACAACCACACCTGCCTAGGGTAAAAATGTGACAGCCATGTTCCATCCTTTCTTGAGCTGGAAACCATCCAGCATCTGTCTTGCAACTGCGGCAAGCTGCGCATTCTCAAAGACAACTTCTGCAGTTTTGACCTTTTCTCCAGCAGCGTTGGGTTTTGTAGATGGTTTGACTTGTGCAGTCTGAAAGCCCTGGTATCTGAGGGACTTGTTAATGGAACGAGCGGCGAAGTGGAGCTAATTATAAGACGCACTGTTGGAATAATACCGCTAGGACGCCATTAGTGACCTCCTGCGGGAGGTTTGAACAATGCAACTTGTTGGATGGCTGCACTTGTGCTAAACAGACGGATAAGTATAACATCGTAAATATTAGTGGGTAATGAAGTGCAGTAAAGAATACATAACGTACTATTAGAAGTACTGGGAGCGGTGGGACCCGCTTCGTCGTCGTCGTCAATGTCCATCTCCTCGTCATCCTCCTCCACAGCCTTCTCGCGCTTGGCGCGAATATCCGTTTCTTCACCCTCACGCACACGCTTCGCAGAGGAAGCGTGAGAAAAGCTTGGAGGAATGAAATTAGGATCCTCACGACGCAAGGTCGCGAAGGACTTGCTCTTGGCATATGAGATGTGCTGCGAGTCAACTTGGCGTGAGTGGAAAAATACGATGCATCGGAGACACACACAGACCATAGGCTTGTCATAGAATATCATCCCGTCGCATGCACGCAGAGCGGCCGTGGCAGAGGTAAGATCAGTAAAGACGAGAAAGGCCTGGCCTCTCATTTTTGATGTTTTAGTGGCCACAACATCGATCAATTTCCCGTAGGTGGTAAAGAGGGAATAGAGTTGAGAGCGGATTTCCTCCTTGTTGATTTTATCGTTAAGGTTGTTGATATAGAGAGTCGTGTTGGGCTGAATCGCGTCGGCCATCGCTGAACGGGATGAGCAGTTGAGCCGAGCCCACGTTCGATGCGCTTGGCGAGTTTGTTCCCACGGCAATAAATTATAGTCAGCCCACGTTTTATGGTTCGTTTTGGGTTTCCCTCTACAAAGATAAAAAAAATCGCCTCGACTTTCTCTTCTCCAACGGGCACTTTTATATTTCCTCGAGTCTTGCTGCCAGCCCGACAATCCAGACTGGTCTCAGATTCGGCCTGTTAGAGCGTCAGTACAGTTTCTTTATTGCGGTGACTCCTGTCACCTTTACCCTAACTACGCCTCATTCATAAAATTTTCAGTGTCACTCGTGTTACGATCCCATTTTTCAGTCGTTTTGGAGGTTTATGACCATCGACACGTCGGCAGACTCTTCAAGGATTATTTCATGGACTATTTCTTCGACCCCGACCGACTCCCATCCCTCCTCGTTCCCTTTGTCACCCTCTCCTACCCCGTCGACCCGCCCGTGAACCCAGACTCGTTTCCCGGCTCTTATTACTACGATATTGGCTATCGTGATGCCTGTCTTATTGTTTCTTTTATAGCTATTATGGCTGCCCTTCGTGACGCCGCTCGTCTGCTCATCCTCGAGCCATATGCCAACTGGAAACTTACACGCGACTGGCGTCGTCGACAGGCTTCAAAGTCGGGTAGTTCAACTCCAGACTTGAAGGCGGGCACAAATAGTCCAATCACTCTCAACACCAATGGAAAGATCCATGGCCCCGTCACTACTATCGGCAGCGCAGAGAAGCTCTCTGCTGACCGCCCCGCCGAAAATTCGCGTGATGCGCGCCGTATTCGCCATGCTGTGATTCGGTTCGCAGAGCAAGGATGGCAGGCGATATACTACCTAGTCCAGTGGTCGCTAGGGATTGTACGTATTTCTTATCATCTCCTTTTGGCAATGCGCTTACTTTTCTGCACGCCGTAGTACGTTCACTACCACCTACCTTCGAACCTCTGGGCAGGATATCCTCACGTACCGCTCGCTGGTATTATCAAGTTTTACTATCTCCTGCAGATATCTCTCTACGTTCATGCTGTGCTCCTTCTCAATGCCGAAGCCCCACGCAAGGACCACTGGCAAATGATGGCTCATCATATCGTCACTATCATATTGATAGTTGCCAGCTATAGTTACAATTTTACGCGCGTTGGATGTTTAATAATGGTGCTTATGGACTGGTGTGACATATTTTTGCCAGTATGGATCCCTTTTCTTCCTTATCGCGGACCTGTTCTAACACATTACAACAAAGCTGGCCAAAATGCTGCGATACCTTTCATACCAGACGGCTTGCGATGTAGTCTTTGTGTGGTGGATGCTTTCATGGGTTATAACGCGTCATGTACTGTTCTGCAAGGTTATTGCATCCGCCTATTGGGATCTTCAGAGCCAACTCGAATTTGGCTGGTGGCCCGATCGCGGCTACTGGATCACGAAGGAGGTGCACATTGTCTTTGTATCTCTCCTCGTCGTTTTGGAAGTGAGTACTCTCGCTGTTCGGTCATGACATAGTTCACCCATTCTTTGCGTAGGTGATCCAAAGTATTTGGTCGTGCTTGATCTTTGGGGTGGCATATCGCGTACTAAGGGGTGAGGGGGCCGAGGACTCTCGGAGTGATGACGAAGGGTGAGTTCCTTTGCTACCACAGTGGGGTTCCTACTGACTGGGCGGGCAAAAGTGAGGACAAAGAAGTCAAGAAAGATCGCTAACTCCACTACGACCCCGGCTGGTTTAATTTCAGATCATGAAACAGTTCATCTAACGCGCTTCTCGGACTTACGAGACACAGTGCAGTATATTGGGATTCTTTATTTTCGTCCTCAGCTCGTGCTGTGGTTCATAATTAATTCCTTGTTCGACACTGTCCCACTCAGCTCTCTCACCGTGACAAATCCTATCACATGTGCGTGACAATGCGACGACTCTGAATATTATGGCTTGCTGGGCGTTTGTCTGCAGAAGTACTCTTAAGCGCAAGTTATGTCACCTCCCGAAAACACTGGACTTAGGTTTTTCGGCTGCGACACCTATGACCTACTCAGCTCTAGGTCTTGTTCGCGACTTGTCCCACGGGATATTTCCGACTACGTATGTTGAATTCTCATAAGTCGCATTTCGAAGCGCGCGGGAAGATTGGGGATCTATTGTTACTCAGCGTGACTAGCACGATGTTTCTCACTGGTTGGGACCATCTGTGCGCAAAGTAAAAGTACTACCGTCCATCTGATACTCGCGGTTTCCAGCCGTCATATTAGGGGGGATACTTCACCTGCGTCTCCATGCATTCAATGACTGATCAGGATCCACTTCCACTCGATTCGAACCTTTTTTGTCGGCCCTATTTCATATATGAAGGCTTGAATGGCGAGGAGTTGTTCCGGCGTATGTTCATAGCGGTTTCCGTCACTTGGTACGGGTTTGCATCTCACCTCACCTCCACTGAGCTGACACCCGCAGAATCTCCTTGTGTCGGTCTGAAAGAAAGGTTAAGCTACTCAGTCCCCAGGCACAAATCCCCTCACTTTTCTGACTTGCAGATCAAAGTCGAGGAAATCCATTGTTGTCTGATGGCCATAATGTTACTTCAGTCGTGAATTGATATTTTCGTTCGTTACCCGTATCATCCGTGTATGGTAGGATTCAAGGGTCCCTTTCGCCCCTGTCTACGTTTTCTTGGCAGCCATGTGGCTTGTTGAAACATGCGTCCTTCAGGTTCTGGGTTCTGGTTGGGATTCAACGATCTGAGCCTGTTTGATCCCTGACCCCTGACATTACACAAAAGGTACGTGACCATGTCCACGTCGAGTATCGCTGAACATGAGTCTATACGAAAAGTGCCAAGTTGAAGACCATCGGAGTGTGGCATCATTATCGTTATCACTGTCCAGGATTGAACATTCGATCAAGACAGACAATAGGCATTAAATGGGGAAAATATAGGTGAGCCTTTTGATGGATCAGTAAGACCTAGGGATGTCACGTTAATAATCAGAGATAAAGGCAAGTCAGATAAGACGAAGCAACAAAAGGGGGCGTCTTGTACGACGGGAGTACGGTATAAGTACGGGTATATTGATATCTCTGAGGCCGCTGCCAGTAACCAGTAACCCTTGTTGAACTCTATCCAATTCGACCAAATCCTCGAGAAACTGTGTGAGATCTGAAGGAGATTTCGCCAATTTTTTTGTCTGTTGGATCCTGAACCATCATATCTAACCATCATATCTGTCATCCTTGATTGTAACTCATCTTGGCGCTTATCGACATCAATACAGTACACACAGTGCGCCTACACTCATTCCGCCTTGAATACATTACCACTACAATTTACCGTCTTGGTCTTATCCTCGACCACACACTCCTCCCAAACCATTCAATCCCCGAAATGGGTTCTCTCTCTGAATCCTCGGGTTTTCAATAACATATTTGAACAATACTGCCTCGGAAGAATATGGGATTCGGGCGGGGACCGAGATAAAACAATATCCACTTCCTACTCAACCCCAGACATGTTACCCCGCCGAATCACCACAGTTGTTCTTCGAGATAAGGCACACGTCTTATGGATCCCAAGAAAGTAGCAATAAAATGATGAAAAGTGGTCTACGTTTGTGCATGGCCTCAGCTGATTGAGATTATACTCTCCAATTTCCCACTTCCAATCCCGTCTTTCTATGCTGTGGATTCTGGAGGATGATCGGGACAACACCGGACACATGTGGGCGGGGCAGGATCGGACACTATGTAAATCAATGTCCTTGAGCGCAGTGGGCGAGAAGCGGTTTTAAGGTTTGAGTAATTTTTTTTGTTCTACCAAGGGGGCTGTTTTGTGAGTAAATCAATCCCTACGCGCTAGACAGCCCGGTAGTATGTGCCTGCCAGTGCACATGAGTGGGTTGTTGCAATACTGGAACTGCACTACTTAGGTTGGCCATGTTCGTGACGGGATACGAACTCAGACTGTCAAGATGGGTGCCAATAGTGAATTTTCTCTACATTCCATCTGTTCCATGCGAGGCGTGTATTGGGGTCGGCAGTTATAACTATAACTACGGAAATTTGGGGACACAAAAGTATGGTATTGTAGTCGTGGACGTGTATTGCACTGTAGAGTAACAAGGGGTAGTTTGGCAACGTCGAATAGAAATCGCAACGGGGCCAGAGTGGATGGCGGGGACCGGGACATCTCTAGGCGGCCTAGTAGGTGAGCTCTAAAAATTGAGACAGGAGAAGAGATGCCTACCACACTTCAAGTTCGAATGGTGTTGGGCGCGAACTTCTATAATCGAGTAGAGTCCTAAGACTTATCATGCTGTGAGTCGAGCAAGCCAGAGCGAAACTCAGCTGATTCTGCGTTGCGCAGTACTAGTTGAACAAACACAGCGCGTGCGCTGTACCTCGGGCTGCCAACCTCCACGACCCCGCTCGCGGCCTACCAGTGATCATGAGGTCGAATTGACTGATGGGTGTCCGAGCATCTGCGAAAACACCCTCTAGATGCAGTATGCAAGGAGAGTAACCCAAGCTCAAAATTTGCTAGTTCGCGCCTCGATGATGTGGCAGCTGTCATCTCCCCTGGCCTGAAACTGGAGCGGTGGCAATGGCAACACGAGTACTGCTCGGGGAGCCATTTGTGTGTACTAATCAGTATGACTCGGAGTCCGAGTGTCTTGACCCGTAGAACATCAGAACGGCGTCTCACTGGTACAATTCGGTGCCTGCACTTCTAAGCCCCTCAATGAACTGTCAAGATCACTCCTTGATTTGATGTATTGTCTCATACAATACCCCTGGCACTGCACGTGTTGTAGGTTCGGTATGCTCGGTACTGGGGTTGCATCCTCACCTCACTTCACCAACTGGACAAACCCGCAAGGTCTCCACATGTTCAATGTTCACCATCAAGAGTACGGGATCTCTGGTCGTCTTTGACAGATAATGGTATCGTGCCAACTCGAATTCCTCCTCGTCACGCTGATCATCTGCCGTATTCGTCTCCCGTGTATGCTCTAATTTACCTGTTAAGATTTTTTCCTGAAAGGTGCATTAGTCACACTCGGGTAATTACAGCTTTGGCGCAAAGCGCAAATGTGTCATAGACTCGCGGCTCACGGCACTGTTCTCCGCTCCTGAAGGCCTGAAGCGGGGGATGAGGACTAACAAGGGCTGGGGTTAGCAGAACTGAACTGATAATATGACCTACTATATTAATATTAACAAGACTCAGGCACGTGAGAATTGAAAAAAAAAAAAGGAAAATTGCATCACTGAGTGGTTGGATTGAGGATTGATGAGCATAGAACCGAACCGCAGCGTAAGACGTCCAATGGCTTGCTTGCAAGGTTCTGATCAGAACTCAGCCTTTTGTCTATCTACAAGCTATGGACGTATTGCGATTCTCTGTTTTGACCAAAATTCCCGGATTTGTTCTGTTGATTGATGATGTACCTGTAGTTGCTTGCCTGGAGGGGTAGGGTGTTGGGCTCGGAACCCATTCCGGAGCGCCTGTCGGAGCGCCCGTGCCGCCATCCCGCTCAGCCGAACGGCCAAGAATCCGGTGACAAGACTACAACGTTTCTTCATGTTATCGTTACGATAACATCGTATGTTTATATTACACTGTCTTTTCATACTGCTTTCTGCCTAGATCGTCGCTTCTTGACACAGCTCATTGCCAAGGCCACACAGCTTCTCCTGCAGTGAACTCTGCCTCCATTTGCATTCGGGTCCTGACCCCCACCCATGCAAACCCGCGACCCGTGGCCACGGGTACGGGTTTGCACGGGTAGGGGTACGGGTAGCTTGATAATACCCGATGGTTACCCCTTGTCGAACCCTACTGGAGGGCTAGCTTCGAGCATCAATTCATCGATTCACTTCAACTTCGCCTTTGGGTCCTTGATCGACTGTTTACTACTGCGGTTCTGAACTGACTCGGAACCGCAACGGTGCCCGGAAAACCCGTAACCCGACCTTCCAACTTCCGTTAACCCCCCGAATAGGGGCAGTCCATGCCAGTGTGCTGTGCTGTCACCTCTGAGATAGCATTCCAGTTCTTGGTCATGTTCATCCCTTAACTTCTTTGTCCCGGTTTCAACCCCATTATTGATGTATTGATGTTTAGAAGGGATGCAAGAAGCAGATGGGCTATCTTGCGAGACGTATTTCGATCTGCTCTGGATGAATTATGCGCCGGGTACCCTCGATGAGACATGGCGTACACTACAGACCGGGCTAATGTAAAATAATCTCGTTGCCGTTGCTTCTTCTGGCACGCTGTGACTTCCTTGAGGAGCCTGACCTTGTATCAATATACACCTCAGCGTACAGAACCCTGTGTAGCGCTAAGCTCGCAAGGTTTCTTGCATTTGACCTCGCGTAGGGCCAATTCCCCAACTTCTGTGGGTTGACACGCAGATGACCCAGGAGACACATATTGTCAGTATTCAAAATAAAACGCTGACAAAACAGAAGCAGATGACCCCCGTGTATGAAGTTTTCCGTTTCTCAAGGATGTTCTTAATGTCTAGTCGCTCGGCACGGCAGGAGACAGTAGTTCCTACTACCATGTTTACGACGCCTGTTCATAGTCTGGATACCGTCGCCGTGCAAGTGTCTCTGCTCTCGTCTTCATCTGAATTGCCGCGACAATGATACTGATCTCCAAGCTCCAGGACGTTCAAGTTCCTCTCGCCGGCCATGCCATCTAGCGCTGGGCCATGAGTAATTCAAGGATGTGCCGCAGCTTCTCTGAGTCTTCCATCCCATTTTGCAGTCTGGCTACGATCTTAGCACTCCCGCTCAAAATGTCCGACACAACCGCCGATTGCCATTTACAATTCTATCTCCATTTAATGCGGCATCATCCGTCGGTCCATATTGACTACAGTTCTCACGACACGCCTAGCCGCATCCATTGTGTGCCCGCGACTTTTCCTAGACCACAACGCCGATGTGAATGCCAGAGAAACCGTGCCTGAACTCGGCAAATCTCGGTTGCGCCGGCCTTCCTGGAAAGGCACGTTGGAAATAGTTCAATTCCTTCTCAGACATAGTGCAGATGCAAATACCAGGGACAACACTATTGCCTGGCGCATCACATCGGGTTTGCCGATGTCTAGAAGTAGGGAGTTGTTCTCGGCTATGATGCGGATGTGAATGCCCAGGCCCAAACTGAATGATCGACATCGGCCTCTCAATATAGACATACGGACGTCAGTCGGTTCCGTCTCGAACAGGGCTCGGATCCCAATTTCCGGTGAACGGTAATTAGGCTCCAGTAGAGCGCTATGGTATGGGGATGATACTGTATAGATAGACATGATAGAGAAGTAATTTAGCGAATCATTGGCCATGCCCCGAAGGGCTTTTACTGCAACATTTAGAACATAGAATGAACATGGGCGAATAGAAGCACGGGCCTGGGGAGGTATGTGAGAATGAGAATTCAAGAGAAGGGCGATAATACCTCGGCACAATCTAGCAGATTTGGAAAACACATTGAACGTACTTCACATTAATATAATCTTCCCGTCATAATATTAATAGTCCGAAGTCATGGTCCGAACGCGCTATAGTAGACGCACCTGTGGGAGAGTGTCGCCCGCGTCAAGCTGGATCCGGTGATGTAACAAGGGATGGTGACTCGGGCTCGACGGGCGCGACACATGGAGCTAGTGTGATATGGTAGTGTAGCTGGGATGGCTCCGACCCCGAGAGCATCCCCGACACTGGAAGCTTTGGTTCTCGAAATAACTTATGTGAATTTGTCACGCCGGCTTCCTAGAACCAGCCTTACCATCTAAACCCGCAGTAATCAATCAGCACATAGATTCCACTGTCTATACAGCCGGATGGAAATAGAGACCTTATTACCGTAGTGGATGTGGGAGGCGCGCCGTGCCAGAGGACGTCCACGTTCAATTGCATCTTGAACGAGAAAATTTGGCCTGGGGCGTGATTCTACAGTTACAAATTGCCAGGCCTTGAACTCTTATTATAGCTCCGTCCTGTCACTTCGCATGGCAACATCAACGAGGATCATTAAATGGTTGAATCCTGAAAACAAAAAACCGAGCTGGATAATATCCGCACAAGATTACGGATCACGTGTGCTGGGAAGTGAGTTTGGATGCTCAGTTGACCCCCACATCGTCTCGTGGACCTTCTCAATTTCGCGGCAATTATGTCCCTTCTATTGGAGACCTCACTTGGAGACATAGTCATAGATCTCGAGGTTGAGGCGTGTCCGAAGATCTGTGAAAACTTTCTCAAGTTGTGTAAGGTATACTACTATAATCTTAACGCATTCTTCAATGGTTCGTCGGTCCATACACTCACCGTCTATGCTACCTTACCCGCATCTCATAGTCTCAAAGGACTTCCTCGCTCAAACCGGTGACCCAACCGCAACTGGTACCGGTGGTGAATCAATCTGGTCCTTCAT
>QFEA01010505.1:0-18402 GCA_003315975.1 Lactifluus echinatus
GTTGTCGGCCACCGGAATGCCAAGACGAGTCGCACGTTGAAAGGCACGACTGACGGTGGCGGCCAGAGGCATGTCCTCTTCGCTATCGTCATCTACAGTCCGCGAGATGGCCTGAGCAACGGGTGCTTGTTTGCGTGCACGATTCGGATAACGCGGCCCAACACCCGTTGTGCGAACAGGTCCGTCCACCCCTTTCTCGGATTCCCCGGAATGCCAGCCCTCAGGACTGACTCTTGGAGGAGGCCGCCGTGGCGCATCTACATCACTTAACTCACTACTACTCTCCGTTTCATAATTATTTTGGGGTGGCAGCAGAGCCTTTTTGACAATGCCCTTTTGGACAGGAGGCGGCGGGGCGGGAACCTCGACAGGCTGAGATACCGTCGATGCTTCGACGGCGACATCCTGGGGGATTACGTTCTCCTTCCCCTTCTTTTTCTTCTTGGACTTCTTCTGCAACCGCTCTGCCTCAATAGCATTCTGCTTCCTCTGTTCCTCTGCCTCTTGTGCTTCGATTTCTTTGAGTTTTTCCATTTCGCGCTCCCATAGCGTGTCTACACCAAAGACCGACCGTGCATTACGTCTGCCACTCGGCGAAGGTTGTAATCCGGGGGAGCGCCCTTCATCAAAATTGAGAAGGGGTCTCCCGCTAAGGGAGCCACTCCGGGCAAGGTTGGGACGCGTTTCCAATGCCACCATATTTTGCGATACTGGACGCTGATTCAACGTCGCAGGGTCTATGAGCGTGCCAGAGCGTTGCATCGAGCCACGTGCCATCATGGAGGGACGATTATCACCGGTGAACACTCTGAATGGCGTGCTCTATCAGACGCAATACGATCAAACAACAAAAAAATTACGAAAAACGTGCCTTTGTTTGTTGCGCATAGTGGCCTTGCGAAATTCGAGTTCATCAACTAGGCTACGCCCGTATAACTTTCCAACAGGCCGTGCAGCAGCCTCCGGTTCATCTACGACCACCGTAACAGGTTGCGCCGGTTCTTCTTCAGGAACTGCATTTTCGTCAATAATCTGTTCACCTTCTTCTGTGGCCCGGCGCATGCCAGAATCGATATCCGCGTAAGCGACATCACGCTGTCCCCCAACCATGAGTGTGTTCCTGAATGTCAGCTGAGACAATGTGAGGTTTGCACGGGGATTAGGCGTGAATGAATTGGAAGCTATCGGGACAACAGAACCTGGAAGGTTGTTGAGGAGTGTTCCCGACAATGTGCGACGATTAGATTCTGAACGTGCCCCCTGCGGGAGAGGAAACCCATCAGTCGTAATCTCAAAGCCTTCTCTGCCCATAGCGCTTGATGCAGCGACAGCTTGGGTCTGATCCTGGAGCGGACTTGGCATGACAAGAACCTTGGGGCGCATAAGCTCAAGGGTTGAATACGGTCTATCGCGGACGGTCTGACGTTGGAATGGTGCCCCACTCATGTATGAAGCGGCATCATTGTCACGCAGCATGGATGCGTTTGAGAGTGTTCTTGCGTGAGTCAACGAGGTTGGGTCAAGGCGAGAGGACGGTGTCAACGGTCGCGATGGGGCGTGGGGAGTTTCCTCTGCGAGGGCGTTTCGTGATCCTAGTGACCCCATGGTACCTACTGACATTGTCCGCGCGCGAGCTTTCGGGTCGAAACGCGATGCCTGGCTAGGAGGGGGAGGTTCTAGGTCAAAAGGATTTGGAAGCTCTTCCATCTCAGCAAGGCGATCCCTGGAGCCCATGCTGGCGGAAGACGTTGCACGCTCGCGGGAGGGGGCATTGAACCCATCCAAAGGGCCAGGAGAGGAAGAGCGGACGGAGGACTGCACCGGGAATGGGATAGAGTGAAGTGGAGGCGTAGCCGGTATACGGTCGATAGCGTCATGCATTGATGAAGGGCGCTGATGTCGAGAGCCTGAGGGTCCATACGCCTGGTATTCCCCAAGCTCCATTGCAGATCCGAGCGACCTTCGCCTGCTGTCTGTCGGAAGAGTCGATGCCGAGTCCAGGAATGCACCTCCCGCGCCAAAAGAGTCTAAATTTCCCATGCTCTGCGAGCGAGCAGAACGATACGACGAGGCCTGCGTGGTCGCGTGAGGATTGGGGAGGGCGGCAACCTTTTCCTTCCCCCTTGCACTTCTGTTGCTGTCGCTTTTCTCATTGGGAATGAAGGAGCCCAGTCCCCAAGAGCTGAGATCGACCTCCATCTCGTCTTCGCCTTCATCAGGCATGCCTTCGGAAAATATCGTGTCTCTCCCGAACGGATTCCTGAGTACCTCCGTTGTGCTTGGTGCCCTGGAGAGCCTGTTCACGGACTCTGCTCTCGAGGGAGCCGCATGATCTCCCGGAAGTTCTACACTGAGATAGTCGACGCTTTTTCGCCGCTGGGGGGGAAGTGGTGGGATGCGACGGAGGTGAGCGAAGATGGCGCTTTCGTGGGCGGAGCGGAATGGCTTTGTTGGGTCAGAGGCGTCGTTGTCATATTCTAGTACGAGGTGTCAATGAAATAGACAGGGCTGCACAGGAGACTGGTCTGACCTATGAGCGCAGCCGCGAGTTGAAGACGCGAGAACGAAGACATAATCAGCTGCTGGACTGGACAGCTCGACGTCGACGTGGTGTCGTGGCTGTGGCTCGTGGTTCGTCTCGTCGACTCACGTGGTCACCCAGCATCGATGACAGCGTTCACTGCACAAACGACAGTCCCCCTCTCTCGTGGTAATTCCGTCCCTGTTTAAAATGGCTGCCCCCTCACGCCCACAGGCTTTGCCATGCCTCTCATTGGCCTTGGTGTTTACCAGAATCCAGAGTGTAAGCCTGCCTGTCTCGCCGCTCTTCAATCCGGGTATCGGTCCGTCTAATTAGCTCCGCCTCGGCATAATTTCATAGCTAACCGCTAACCCTGCTCATTCGCAGACATATAGACTCGGCGCGTTCATATAAAAATGAGGCCCAGGTTGGAGAGGCCGTCAGGGAAAGCGGTATACCTCGCGAGGACATTTTCATCAGTGCGTCTTACGCATCCATGGGGATCAACACCATCACCATGAATGACCCTGAGTCTAGCTTCCAAGATCAACAAGATTGCCGGTGGCTATCGAAGTTGCCTGGATGCTATCGACAGTTCGCTACAGAACTTTGGCTTTGGTACGAAAGGCGTTAATGTTCTCTGGGGTTGAAGAGCTAACATCGCCGATCGATGAACATCAGATTACCTTGATCTCTTCCTAATTCACAGCCCGTATGGCGGAAAGGCTGCCCGCTTGGAGGCTTGGAGAGCGCTTCTGGACGCTCAAAAAGCGGGCAAACTCAAGTCTGTGGGAGTGTCCAACTTGTGAGTAAAAGTAGGCACCATTGGCCTTCAGTCAGTCTTTCTGAATTATGCCCAGCAACGTCAAGCACCTTGACGAGATCCGCGAAGCAGGACTCGAAATGCCCTCTGTTAATCAAATAGAGGTATATATAGCACCAATATACGTTCTGTAACATTTGTCTTATATCACCCTAGCTTCACCCTTACTGTCAACAGAAGACCATTGTTGACTATTGCCGTTCGCATGGTATTGTCGTTCAAGCATATTCTCCCCTGATCAGGGGAGAGTTTGGGAATCCTGTGCTACAAGAATTGTCAAGGAAGGTATGTTCTCTCAAGTCTTTTCCGCTTTAGATTTATTATTGATGATCTCTATCATCCGACAGTATGACAAAGATCCCGCACAGATTCTCATTCGTTGGTCTCTTCAGAATAAGTGCGCCTCTCGTTGCCCAGTTGTCACATTACATCTAATATTCCACCTAGCTTTGTACCCCTTCCCAAGTCTCAGAACCCGGACCGCGTGCGCTCCAACATCGACGTATTTGATTTCGAGATGAGCAAGGTGGATATTGAGAGGCTCGATGAACTCGACCGTGGGAAAGACGGCGCAGTAACTTGGAATCCGGTGGATGTCGACTGAGCAAGCAACATTATCGTGTGGATACTTTTGTATAGTCTTTTGTAGGATTAATAACCACGTATGTAGAAGGTGGATGTTCAGTTATACTACAGCTCATCGTGATAAGGGAAGTCGTCGTCATCCATCTCCTCTATGTCAACCTGAATCTTCTCCTTCATCTCATCCGACAGAATCACTCGGGGTTTACCATCGTCTTCCTCGGGCGGTTCAAATGCCAACGGTTCAGGCTTTGGCTCGTATTCAGACTCGTCGAGGACCAGTGGATCCACTGGCGGCGCAGGCTTCACCGTAGTATCGGTTGGTGCAGTCTCCGATACGCCAAGGGAACGGCGGAGAACGCGATCAACGCGGATGAGGAATCTGGAATAAAAATGGTCAGAGAAGGCGGCGTGTGGCATTTTCGCTGTGACACTTACTCATCGGAGTCGGGTACATCAAATCCGGAGCGCACAAGGGCACCATCGATTAAGATGGCGGCGACTTCCTTGAGTTCGTCCTCGGCCTCAAAGTCGCGCTCCTCATCTTCTCCTGGCAGTTGTTCTACCCGGCGAAGTAGTCCTTCAATCAGAGGTGAGCGGGGATTGAGTTCGAGAACTTTTTGACGCTTTGCGAATTCGAACATGGCATTCGCGTCCGGGTTGTTGTTTGTTGCACGCATCATACGTTGAACGTTCGCGGTGTAACCGCCCGCGTCAGCGACAATAGCACAGGGGCTAGTCACCAGGCGATCAGAGATAATAACTATACATAAGGTGTCAAAGATCAAGGGGTTGAAAAAGACTGAGGCAACGCAAACCATCGCGAACAATGTCCCCTACTTCAGTCTTCAGCCAGGTCAACAGAGGCTTGAATTTCTCTTTCATCTCTACCTGCCTAGCCTTCTCTTCTTCAAGGTCGAGATCTGTCGAATACATGTGATTAGACTATATGCGGAGTTGAGCACACTTCTGTAGGCTGACCTTCATCACCGAACTGAAGACCAGCCTTTGCTGCGTCCTGGAATGGGATGCCTCTGAGGAAGTTCAGATCAGAGCTGGAGAGGGGAGTTCGCCGAAACATTATTACTTACTTCCACTTTTTAAGGTGGTGCAATAGAATCTCATCAATAGAGTCTGTTAGTAGGAGGACTTCGTAGCCCCGAGCATGCAGTCTTTCAACGAAAACGCTCTTCGCCAGGGACGATGCGGCCTTCCCAGCGTCAGAGACAAAGAAAATCTGCTTCTGGCCAGCCTTCTTGTTCTCGATGTACTTAGCATGGCTGTTAGTCCATCATTTATATCATGCCCGCGAAGGAACATACTTCATCCAAAGAGGTACTGTCTCGTTGATTTGTCGCGAAACGCATGAGCGGAGCCAATTTGTCGCTATTTTTCGAATCCTCAACGACGCCAAGCTTAAACACGGTGCCATAGATCTTCTGAGCCTCAGCAAACTTTTCTGGCTCTTCCTCGGAAAGCCTTGTGAACGTCTGGATGATTCGCTTCAAAATCGCCTGCTTGATCTGACGAAGGAACGAAGCATTCTGAAGTGTTTCACGGGAGACATTCAAAGGGAGATCGTCAGCTGAAACGCCATAATCAGTACAATTACGGTCCTACGGCAGAGATGTCCGCACCATCAATGATAGCTTTAACCCAGCTGGCCCACTTGGGCATATAGTCTTCACCGAAATCGGATGTGATAAAGGTGCGCTTGACCATGAGGCGTATGCCCCTGGTCACTGCTGTCTGAGCTGTCTGCCAGAAGTCATTCGGTAGTTTGCCCGGGATATATAGGAGAGCGCGGAAGGAAACTCCCGAGCCCACATCCCCAGAGAAATGATTCCACGCCAGAGGCTTGATGTTGAGTTCACGGAAAGTCGACTGGTAGAAGAGTTCATATTCGACGGACGAGATGTTCTTGGAGTCCCTGTTCAAATGATCAATTAGGTTAGACCTATCAGGAGGGCGGAAGACACAAGTACCTCGTCCAGAGCGGAGGCGCTGCGTTGAGGTGCGCCCAGTCATCGACCATAATCGTCTTTTTTTTGACTTCTGTAGTCTGAGAATCTTCGACTTCCTCGATCACAGCTTCATCCTCCGCATGTTCTACACTCTCCGCGTCACTAACCGGGGATTCAGCTACTGGCTCTTCGGGGACTTCCTCTTCACGCTGCTGGTACAGATAGATTGGGAAAGATGAAGAAAATGCAGAATGCTTTCTGACAAGTTCCATGATATTGGAACGTTCAAGGTATTCGAGTGCATCAGATTTCAAAACAAGCGTAATCTCCGTGCCTCGTTCGAGGGTTTTGCCTCTGGGATCAGGGTATGTGGAGAAATCGTTATCATCGCTGGAAGAACTGAAGATGTATTGCCCAGGATTAAAGTTTTCGGATGTTTTAGTAGGAACGGAAGCGACATAGACGCGGTCTGCAACCAAAAAGCTGGCAGAGGTGTGAGGACAGCGGCTTGGGGAAAGAGGTGGGGATACTACCTGCTATAGAAACCAAGACCGAAGGAGCCAATCAAGTTGCCATTGGTCATCGAATCGGGACTATCCTCAGCCTCTGCAAGAAACTCGGCGGTCCCAGACTTAGCAAGGGTTCCCTTTGAAGGAGTTCGTTAGAAATGTGGGGCATATAATAGTAAAGAACGCGCGCGAACTAGATTCCTAGTCATTTCCTCGGGAGTCATACCGATACCATTGTCTGTTATATCCACCGTCAGCTGCTTTACTAACATTTGATACAATAGAACAGAGTACCTGTGATGATGAGGCGTCCATTCAACCCATCCTCGTCTTTGACAGCCCGAATAGTAATATTGAGAGGATCAATGCCGTCCCAGGCATCCTTGTTGGTGAGCGAAGTCAACCGAAGCTTCTCAAGAGCATCATTTGCATTCGAAATGAGCTCGCGTAAAAATACGTCGCTAATGCAGAGTGAAAACGTATCTCGAATGAGCGGACAATGATACTAACCGGTGCGAGTAAAGACTAGCAAGAACACATCAGTAGCGGGCGAGGCAGCTCTCAAGGGCAAGACATACCTGTTTATGACAATTTTACGAAGGCGGGCAACATCGCTCTACGACGCATTTATTATTGCACAGAACTGACGTGACGAACGACGCACCTGGTAGTGGTGTTTCTCGGCAGAGACCTCCGGAGTTAGGTCTTGAGCCAACACATGAGACGCGACAGCAAGGCCAGTTATGAGAAAAGAGAGTAAACGCATCCCTGTAGAGATGGAGATAGAGAGAGAAAAGTAAAAAGAGTAAGCTGACGTGTCAGTTGAATGCGCGCTTATTGGGTGTCACGCATATAAATTACATTACAAAGTTGTAGTTGTAGCCTATCGAGTGATACCGACCCTCTCTCCCACATGCACAGACAACTTCGGAGCAGACAGTCGCGATATATAGTCCTGTTTTGAGTCAATTTTTCGACGCTACGTTGTCTTTAAATCCACGTACACGCAGCCATTGTTCCCTTTGTTCGGGAACGTGATCAAACATCGAATATCGTTTGTCTCCCTGCCCGGTTTGTGTTTGAATCTAATCAACGACCTTGGTCCCAGGCAACGCAGTGCACGCACCTTCAACACTCTTTCCATCTCTGTAATGTCCACGCTCTTCGCCAGTTTTTTCATGTCAACATTGCCTCCGCCCGCTTCGCCTTCATCCTCTACGCCTTCATCTTCTCGTTTCACCCCTCCATCCGCGCCTTCACCCCCCAGCTTACTCAGCCTTCCCCAGAACTCGACAAAGGAGTTTTCATGCAACATGGCGTCAAATGATTTTCGCGCCTCCGTTCTTCTTGTGCGTTGCCACCTGTCAAACTCTTCTTCAAGCTTGAACACATCAAAGCCCAATTTGATAACAGGGAGCGAGTCAAGCAGAGATGTAATGGGAAGCACGGTAAACTCCGTCGAAAGCGAGGCTGCTTTTGAAAGGAAGAGCGCATGTAGATTATCCAAGTGTCTCACACGTAGCTGGCCGACGTGTTCTTCAAACAGATGGCGTTGGTGGCCAAGGGGTAGGGATGAATGTCGAAAACGCGGATCAGTCTGCAATTGAGTAAGGGACGATTCCCATGTCGCCTAAGATGCAGATAATAAGATCACTGTCCTGGGTAAAGGGCCAGCCGTACCTGAGGTTCACGTATGGCATCAGTAAGAAGCGATCTGAAAACCATGTCATGATCCAACTATGAGCGCCAACACATGGCTAGTGAATGCGAAACCAGGTAGCTGCGGCGCACCTGAATTGCAGTTCTCCCTCCTCTCTGTTCAATCCAATCCTAGACCTTTCAATGTTCGCTTGCACTTGTTCGCGCTCTGCCCTGATTTTCTCTTCGCGATCTTTGACCGCCTGGACCTTTCGATCCTTGCGCCTTTGAGTCTCATCGGTTTGTTCAACGGACGAACCGTCGACACCTTGTTCCTGGCTTTGATCGGGAACTGGTCGGCTCGACTGAGCCTTCAGGAACGTGTTAAAGAGCTCCTCACGGAGGGAGGATGAGCCGACAGCGTCGTAGCGCGGGTCATCCGTAATCGTTTTCTTGACCTGGATGCAAGGGTCATAAAAGCGGTCAACGGGCAAATCATGAAGTTGCCTGCCTCTTTCCACATGGCGCCCTCTTGAATAACACCATTTTCTCTGAGAAGAGCAAAGAAGTCGGCCTCCGCCTTCTCAGCGAGTAGACGCTTTTCTAAGGACATTCGGGTCATGATGAACAGCACACCGGTCAGAGAAACACATACTTTCTCCAAGTTCCTTGAGAAATTCTCGGAACCGTTTTTCCCTCTCTCGGTCGTCCCGCCCCCAACCGTAAAACCGTCTATCTTTCTTCCTCTGTCTCCGGAAATCGGTCCAACTCGTTCGCGTGCTTTTCACCTCTGCCATGAGGAGTTGCTCGAACGCTTCCTTTGGGTCCTCCTTCTCTTTCTTAACTCGCGATGCTCGAAGTTCGCGCGCGCGTTCTCGGCAGTACTCGTCAAAGGCTTCGCGACGCGCCGCAACAGAAGGAAGGAGCACATAACGTGGATCTGAGATAAAAAGGGGAAGGGATGTATCCCACGGATGTAACGGGTTTATGTCCTTTTCTCGGAGTAACGTCTGCGGATACAATTTGTGAGACGAGTACGAGCGGAATAATGGTTTATAAAATACCTTGAATAGTGCCTTCCCCTCCTCAATAGAAAGGTCAACACGATCCGGTATTGGTAGTTGGTGGGCGTTCTCTTTGGCTTTCCGTGCCTCTTCTGCCTTTTCATCTTCCTCCTGCTGTTTCCTCTTCTCCTCTTCAGCCTCCTTAGCAAGTTGAGCTGCGGCCTCTTTCTGCCAATCTTCCTCCTCACTCTCCTCACCATCTTCTGTACTCTCCACCTCCCCTGCGTCGTCGTCCGCCTTGTCATCCACACGTGGTCTCTTGGAGACTACGATCTCATCTAACGAAGAGACTTCTTCCACCTTCCTTTTTACGACATCCTGCACCTCCATACGGACCCTCGCAATCTCGCGTTCCTGTTCAGTATCAGCATCCCTCTGCGTCTTTTCTTGTGCGCCACTTTCTTCCCGAGTTCTGTGTTCTTCTTCCTGTTTTTCGAGAAGTTCAACGGCCTCCTTGATTTCATCAGGTACGGTCCACACGCTCTCTTTCTTGGTCTTGTTTGTGTAAAATATGTTTCCCTGGTTGGTTGTCACTCTGAGCCAGTCTGTCCCTGGGATGGGTGCCTTGAGTTTCGGTTTCTCCTTCTTGGGTGCATTGACAGGAAGCGAAGGCAAGGGTCGCACGTAGGTAGACTCTCTAGTGACCGTGTTGAAAAAGTAGATCTGGCCAGCGGGACCTGAACGAAAGAATCAGTTTGCGGGGCCTGAGTGCATGAATTGGAGGTTGTCTAGGCATCGTACCAACATGCTCCGTCCATCCAGCAGGGAGAGGAGGCGGCACAGAGGCAAGTGGGTGCGACGGTGACATCAAGATCAGAACAGAAGTTGTCGCCGTCACTACTCACTACACTCACTAATGCCCAAGAATGGCAATCGGTGGTTCAGCACCGGGCACTGCCGGGCCGCATTCCAAACCGTGCAGCAGTTAGGTTAGGAAATCCTCTTCCGCTAGCGCTCATTAATCACACGCCACGCTTCAAGATTGCCTCACTGATGCATCGTGCACAGTTCATTGGGGATGCTTCCTGCCACGGATTCTATCATCCCCAGCTTATCGCATCGAATTTGGGGTTCGTCCGTCATCAACTTCATCATAGAGCCCCACTTGACGCAGTTGAAAAGCGGTGGGCGCGGTCAGACATCCCAAATCATTCCAATTTCCATTATGGATCAGGGCCTGTTCCTAGATTCCGGCCATATGCCGAACCTCAACCATAAATGCTTTCAGGCACTACAGCCACTCTTGTTCGAGTTCAAGGGTCATGGGCATGGATAACCCATAGGGTACCTTGGCTTGAGCTTGATTAAATGGCTGTGTCTTGCTTGCACCGGCAGTTCCGTGTGCCGGAATTGTCTCCCACACGGGGTTGATACCTTGTTGATGGCGCCATTGTCATAATCTATCCTTGGATGTTCTGTGCTGTGCGGCGGACCTCAGGGTCTCAGTTGTTTCTCACAGTTTGTTCTCTGGCGCCGTCCTTGCGCCCGTAATTTGAAACACAGTTAGCCGATATGTTTAAAACCGACAGGTCTGCCTAACCTTCACTTCGAAGCCGCTTTTCACCCATGTCAACCTCGCACCACGGTTTTATCCCAGCTTCTGAACGGGACAGTCGTTCCCCCTGTCCTGCTCTCAATGCACTTGCAAACCACTCCCTCTTGTCTGTCCATTCGCACGTGCCGTAGCTTTGTACTCATAACCCTCATGCCACAGACCCCATGATGGAAGGAATATCACCATTTTTCAACTTATAGGTGCCCTCCGAGAGCACTACCATTTATCCTTGCCTTTGGCAACGCTGCTCAGCATGGGCGGCACCTTGATGTGTGGCCGCTATTTCAAGGTTGACCTCCAAGACCTGGCGCTACACAATAAGATAGAACATGATGCGTCATTGACCCACGCCAATGCCACCCCGGATGGAGTCTATGCACCGGTTAATGTCGACAGAGATCTTCTTCAACATCTGCTGGATGCTTCAAAAGATAGCAACTACATCACATTCGACAACCTCGTGCAAGTGCGCGCAGATCGCGACAAAACACTTGATCGGCCTCTCAGCGGATTTCATGATATGATCGCTCGAGGAGAGGTTGCGTTGACCATGCAGACATTCGCCAATTCTGAGGGACAGATACCGAAGGGATTCATTCGCCAGTGGTTTGGCGAAGAACGGTTCCCTGATGGGTGGTACAAACCCAGCACTGTGATAGGCCTTATAAGCACGACTACATTGGTCAATCGAGTTGGGGAATTAGTCAAGCGTATACTGTCGCCGAAGAAGGTAGATTGATTATAACTTATTATAGTTTCCCCTTTCCCCTTATGTTCTAATTACACCCACGACTACATGTGACCATGACTTAACGCGGCGTCATTTCAGATCCACAACTATGTCACTGGCTCGCGTACATCAGTTCCCGGCCCGCGCAGACCATCAAAATTTTGCGACAAAATAAGCCACATCACTGCTCCCCGACATCGACAATCGGAGATAATAATAAAAAATAAAAAAAAAGGATGACGGTTATCACATCAGGAGTCTGGGAAGCTGCTCGGCAGTCATTGGGCAGTGATGCGCATCACTGTACCGCCGTTTTACCGTTTTGGAACTTTCGGAGGAAGTTCGGAGTTCGGCTTGGAATTTTAGCACAATCTGCGACAGCTGCCCAAAAATGCGTATCAATGCAGTGTCTCGTCTCCCTGCCCCCTGGTTCCTTCCCCACATGGCTCTGAAAAGCTAAAGCTTTTCAAATATTTCAATTTCATGTTCTTCGTCTTAACGCTTAAGAACGTAGATTCCATGTACAGGTCTTTATTGGAATGGAAGTATGCCATGGATGGATGACAGTGGAATTACGCCATCATCAGTACATGATGTAACCAAAACCCAATTCATTCATACAACAACGAACAACTACATCATACATAAAATCTGACGATGAAAAAAAGAACTAGAATTAGAGACATATCGAACCAGTGAACGGTACACCCACTTTTTATTGATTTGATACAACAACAGATTCAGATTAAATTTAGCGAGGCCGTTAAATAAGGAAAGTGACGCTCTGTCTCGGTATTGAGCTTGTAGAACATCTTCGAGTCGGACATCCGCAATTGCCATACGATTCGTAATACCCAGTGTGTTATTGAACATCTCAATGGTGAACACGCCAAGCTGATTTGAAGAAATGACAAGGTCAATCTTGTCAAACTGTCTTGGAGAGAATTGGTCGATTGACAAAAGTATGCCTCTGTCATACAGGTCTTGCGCACTGTACTTAAACGAGCCGAACTGAGGTGTCTTGCCCGACTTTTGAAGGTCTCTGAGGTGGAAGTACTGCTTCGTAAAAGGCATAATAATACGCTTTTTCCTGGATGAACATTAATAATAAGTACGCAGACGAGCGTATGATATCACGTGCGATTTTCCTCGTTGCATAGTTGCCATAGCCACTTCGACATAGCTATTGTAGCTATTAATTTGTTCTTCAAAGTATTTCTTGCGCTCCTTGAGGTGTTGTAAAGCCTCTGACATATTCTCGATCTCTTGCTGGCGATGGAGTCGCATGCGGTGTTTACTGCGAACGTCGTGGGCAATAGCATTCAAGATGCCCTGATAACCATCGCTGCGCGTGATTTTTCCTTGCTTCTCTAGCTCGAGGAGAAAGAAGATTGCATGTGCTTTCACCTCACGGAACGACAGCCTAACACGGAATAAGTCTTGGAGACTCGCAAATCAAGATAATCAACGTACGATCGGATGTCTTCTAGACGATATGCGGATTCTGGTGCTGCGGCAGACGGCATGCGTCTTGGGTGGCGGAGGCGATGGTCGCTCTCCATCTCAGACTCCAGAATGTCTTCCCACATCATCTCGTGTTCATCTGAAACAGGCTGCATAAGAGACTCGACAAGGTCTTTGGCAGGCTGGACACGAAGAATGGCGAGGATAGTGCGCTTGGCTTGCACCCAGAGCGTCTTCTCCTCGGCGTGGGGGTCTAAACTGCAAGTCAGGATCCTTTATGTGGTCACAAGTGAGATCCTTGCCTCGAACGTGGGCAAATCGGTTTGTAAGCTCTAGAGTAATGGCTCGGTCTCTAGCATCTTTGAGTTCTTCACTGCCGAATTGGGGAACGCCATCAAGTTCGTGGAGAATGGTACGCAGCGGGTCGTCACGAGCGGGACCCTGCAGGAGGGCTAAATTCAAGAAAAACAGAATGGTACATGACGGAAATGGCGCACCAAGCGATCAATGTGCTGCGCAAGCAAACCATGCATGGCATAGACTTCATTTGGTGAGATATATATCGGTCTAGGCTGCACCGTGACATCCAAAAATTCGTGGGCGTGATACTGAGTTTCCGCATCAGGGACATTGGCGACTGTAACATAGTTAAATGTCTGTCGGTACATTTAGAAAATGCTTACCTTCAAAAAGCCAGGATGTAAATTGCACGATAGCTGTTCTCACGTATTCGTTAATCGGAATGTAGCTGGGTGTTTCATCTCCGAATTCAAAGCCGCCTGTCACCTGTGCCAACACTTTGGAGATCTGTGCAAGGTTCTTGCGAGAACTAACGTCGACAGTGCTGGAAACTATATCGAATGTTTCGGGCGTACTTGAACCACAAGAAAAATTCTGAGTCAGAGAAAGACAATTTGATACAGGACTGCCTACATGATCGCAGGGTTGAAATACCGATAGAAGACGAGGCGGCCAATTGCGGCTGCACATGCTTCATCGGGGGCGTCAGGAAATTTGTTCTGAACAACGCGTCAAAGAAGTAAGAAGTGGACGGCTTAAGAACATACTCTGATTGCCAAAAGAGTTTCACGAGCAAGGTATCGGACGCCGTAGGGCAACTTCCTCGTTGATTGCGTTATGGCAGTGACGAAGGCTTCCGTCCACCATCTCAGAACTTGAAGATCTGGAGGCGATGAATGTTAGAGGTGTAGTTACAGGTATATTGGGTTTACTTGCGCCGAATATATTCGGGACGTATGACCGGGTCATTGAGAGCTTGGCTGAAGGTGATGTCTTTTGGCTTTGAGGTTGTTTTCCCGGTGCGCATCTCCTCGACATCAATCCGAGTGCGGTATATCTGGAAACGTCCTCATCAATTGGAGAAAAAGGCGAAACCTAAATGCAATCACCTGTTTGGGGTCAACTTCCAGATCCAGGTCTTCGGTAGCTATGACATCGCGTATCAGGGGTTGCAGAGTATCTCGAACATGGACAGTCTGCTTGGGTCGAATATAATGAAGAGCAATATTGATGTACACTGGATGTCCATGAATAATATCAGCAGGCGTTTTCGCGGATTCTATCTCTTCTAGGATCGAGAACTGCATGTTACGTCACTTTCCAGCAAACCAAAGCGAGAGCAGTCGTCACACACACCTGGAACAGCTTGAGAAGTAAGTAATCCTCCCTCCGGTCTTGCCCGAATCCAAACAACGTAAGAACAACCCTTTCAAGTAGGCGGCGATCTTTCTCGGGAACTTCGTCTCCATACATTTCTAAGAACAGTTTGGCCAGATATTCACCACGAGACTGGAGGAGATAGAAGAGCTGCTGGTAGAGCTCTAACTTTCGTTTTGCGGCATGATCAAGGGTACTTGGTCCTGCAAAGGGATCCCCATGTGCAGCGAGCACGGACGCTCTGGATGCGTGTGCCGCTGCAGTGTCTGCACCATATTTACGCCGTGCCTTGACAAGGTCCTCGAAAGTCTTGACATTGTGTACGACGAGTGCGATTTTAACGTCTAGATCATTGACGTCGTTTTCGAGTGCCTGATTCTCACGAATCCTTTCTACGACTTGTTTTCGCATACGTTCGAGGTCCAACTCTTCTTGGAAATCCGCCTCGGAATCATCTAGGAGGTGCACAAAATTCTTGATGGTGCTGACAGAGACATTGGTTCCCATAGTAAGTTGTCGGTACTGGTCTCGGGTTTCCTTCGCACGGAATAAAGATTGAATCTTGACGACTTTATCAAGATTCTCGTGGTAGTATTGCATCTTCTCGCGGAATTTCCTGCGCTGCAAGACCCCTCTGAACAGGGCTTGCAAGGCAGAAGCAACGCTGTGGCTTTTACGCAGGTGATTGCGCCAAGCATACCAGTCACCGCGAACAAGAGATCCACGAGCGACGGCTTGGAAACCGACAACATCAGGTAATGAGAACTCCAGACATTTGATCTGTTCCCGGTGCCGGTTTCGTGTTAGAGCCGCACGGGCTAATGCTTGGAACCCTCCAACAGACGTGACAACTTCAACTTTAGCCAAGGTCTTGTGCAATGCCTTGTGGTGATGTCGCGAGAGGTTTGCTCGTACACGTGCTTGGAGCTGGATGACAACTGGCGTCGCCTTCCGTAACCCCCGGATAAGCACTAAGAGTCGCTTGCGCGACAGATAGGTTCGAGCAGCCGCCTGAATGCGGACCACGACGTCTGTGATATCTTCTAGATTTGCGAGTTGAGTACCTACTCGCCTTCGTACTAGGACGCCCATTGCTTGCGCTTGAAGGGCAACGATGGTGTCATCCACGCAATCCAGGGCGTGGAGTTGGCTAGCTATGGCTGCCCTCCGCAGCGCTCCTCGGGCTACTGCTTGAAGCCTAACGATGGAGCCAAATACCTTCCGAGTGGAGAACACCTTCATTAATTGGTTCTGCTTTCGTTGAACGATACGCGCACGAGCTTGTGCTTGCATGTTCGTGACCGAAAAGACGCTACGCTGAAAAGCTGCGTGTAGTCTGGCCAATCCTCGGCGAACAAGAAGACCTCTAATATGGGCTTGGAGCTTGGTAGCAACTTGTGAGCGGGCCTTGACCTGTTTGACCCACGCATGCCACTGCCGTCGTAGAAGATCACCACGACATATGGCCTGGAGGGTGAGAATCCAAGGTAATAGCCTGACTTGCTGGTCCCGATGATTAGAGACAAGCTTTCGAGCAAGAACACCTCTGCTTTGTGCCTGAGCACGGACGATGTATCTTTGGGCCAATTGGAGACGAGCAATCAACGTTGCCTGAACCTTCCTCGCCAGAAAGCCACGAGCAAGCGTTTGAACCGATGTGATAGAGGACTCATTCTCCAACAGAAGGCGATCACGTACTGGGAAAGGGTGAGATATCAGCATGACTGGGAAGGAAAGGAGAGACGCTGACTCTCTTCCTCTGTTTCTTCTGGCTCTTCGTTGATCTCTAATGCAAGTTCCCTGCCAACATTTCCGAAGTTAGGCATGGGTACCCCCGCATCCTTGAGGCCTTTCTGTGTCTTCTGAAGTTGGTCATCGGAGAATTGTAGACGGCCAACTAAGTTACCGATCCGTTCAGCCAGACCACGCCGAGCAAGAAGGTGGCTATATTTACACAAAATTTAGCTCGAACAACCAACGAGGCTTCAAAATGTCCGGGTACCTCAAGGCATGGATGCAGTAAATAACCTTCGGAAGATTCTTCTTCTCATAAAGGTCCGTGAGTTCGAATATGAAGCTCTGTTCTTGTGAATCAGTGTTCAAATAGGCAAAAAGAAATTAGTACAGACCTCTGGAAGGCCAACGTGTCTGACAAAATTAAAGAAGTAGTTGATATTATCTGAATGTCGAAAATCGAGCTTTGGAGCCTCATAAATCCTGCGGACAACGGCTTCGCCTTGGAAGACCCTGACGAGTTTCGCCAACACAACGCCATTCCGTAGGGACTCTTCCATATCTACAACACCAAAACCAAGCTCTTCCCCCAAGCAACCTTCAATCCATTGCTGTGCCTCGCCAACATGACAAAGGTACTCATAAGCCTGTATAAGATGACGCTGGGTATCTGCCCAGAGGCCTCTCGTGAATCGTGAAGCATGAAGAGGGGATGATGTGGGAGAGCTAGGAACTTTGTCACGAGAGAGCTTCAGTCTTCCAGGGATACCTGCAACGCCATCAGGATTTGCGGCGCTAGAGGCCAGTGTTTCTCGGGATTCGCGCTGCTTGATAGCTCCCCTCCTTTCAAGACGCTGTTCTCTCCATCTTTGCCTCTCGCTTCGGGCCTCCTCCTCTTCGCGTCGAATCCGAGAATCATCATCTGCGACCCAGTCGTCATCTGCATCTCCGCTGGCGATCCTGGGAAGATGCCCCCCTAGCTTCCGTCCCATGACGAGATTCTCGCCGTAGGTGGATGCCTTCCTATTGGACATATATGAACTCTTGTACGGGGTAGGGTGCATAACAGAAGACGATGTCGGACTAGACTGGATTGCCTCCACTCGAGTCAAAACGTTTCCTATCCCACCAAGGGGACCATCCCGAGAGCGGGAGGCCGATGGCCTATGAGACAAAGAGGAGGACTGCTTCAAACTAGAGTGACCGGTGTTAGTCAGTAGATCTTCATAGACCGAGGTAGGACGGATGCGGCCAGAATTAGACAGGCCCTTTTCGGAAGGACTTATGCGCCATGGGGTTGACTCGTCTTGCCGCAAGATTGAAGATACGTCAGAAGATGTAGATGATCCCGCTGCATTTGGGAATACATCATCTACAGTGCGGGCACGTGAGCGTGCAGGAATTGGAGTGGTTGGCGAATCTCTGCGACTTTCACTAGAGGCGAGCATCTGATGGGGCATAGATATGGTAGAGGTAGCCGGTGTAGAAGAAGGAAGACGGATTCGATATGCAATATCACCAGGAAATGAAGCGTTAATAGAGGCGGGTGCAGGATCGGGGTTTGTCACAGTAACACCGGTTGAATTGGGTGATAACGGTGAGGCAATTATTGGCGCAGGCATCGTACGACGTTTCAGATAAGTTGGTGTTTGAGAGACATTTGAGGCCTGATCCCGCGATGAAATAGATGGGTCCTCTGTGGAGTTTAACATGGAAAACTGATGGGATGAGGCGAGTGGAGGTCTTGACTCGGGGGTGGGGGATTCCCTCGAGGTGCTGGGTATCTCCTTTTCATCCGAGATCGCCTCTGCGCGGACGCGCTCTTCCCACTTTCCGCGGATAATGTCAATACTCCCGCCGATGCGATGGGAGGGTGTCCACCGCCGAGTTGTGCTTGACGATGTGGACGTGCTGCTGCCGGTAGCGAGGGAATTGAGTGTAGAGACAGAGCCCGACCTCGAAAGTGATCCGGTATGAGTAGACCCACGCTCGAGGAGACGAGCCTGATAAGCGAAGCCCATTGATGAGGTAGGCCGACCTGAGCGTACGGAAGAAGTAGAGGCTGAAGCGTCGGGTCGCTCCATGTCGTCGCGTAAATCGTAAATGACCGTAAGGATCGTGATAGCTACAAGGACAATGAG
>QFEA01010688.1:0-29030 GCA_003315975.1 Lactifluus echinatus
GACAGCACATGTGCTACAACAACCCACTCACCTATCTCGGCTCGACTGTCTCTGAGACACGGAACGCGTACAAGTGTGCAAGTGAATTCCAACGTCATGATCACACTATGCACATCCCCTCCTGCACCGTCCACGATCGAATGAAATATGTTCGGTGAGACTCGAACGTTTGCTAACGCTGTCACACGCTTCATCGCGGAAGTGAGCAGCGTACCAGCAACTGGATTGAATCTACATGCACCTGGCTGCCTCAAAAGGGAGCACAACAGCTGCAGAGGTAGACAACAGACCTGATTTCTGAGACGAACGAAGCGGACAGACCCGGCAGGACCACTTAGTCGCCCCGAGTTTTGGTCATCCTGGGCACTGGAAAACACCTACCTGCCAGTTCACTGGCCCATCGGATCGGAGCAGAAGCTGATATCTGTGAAGCAATGATGGGCACCCAAGAAATGACTTGCAGGATGTCGGACACATTGAAGAGTGGTGGCCAGGTCAGGAGAGGAAAGCAAAGGTACGTCGGCAGCCAGTGCAATGTAAGGCGGCGCACAGTCAAACAACGTATGACATAATCCATAAATGGTAAGGGGTCCGGGGTCCAACACAATGATCTCAAGAACAAGATTTCAAGTTATCGCGCTCCACGCCAGCCGTCATGTCGGACAGCTCTACCAGTCAGCTAGCTCACATTTGTGGTGAGCTGTCTGACGGCAAGACAACACAAAAACGGATCTAGAGAACTGTCAGATGAAACTGAGTCCTACTATGGCTAGTAGAATATTGAGATCAACACTTGACCCGACTTGGAACTGCTTTCAACGAGGTTAGCAGGAAAAATTGAACGCCTCCGAGTCAAACCAATTTCCAACATGGTGTCTTAGCCATCTATTATAAAGAGCACTTGTTTCTGTTAGCCCCGCCTTTCTTTTCTCATTGAGACTTGTTCCTCAATCTCACACTCTGGGCAACAGCATTCAGGATATTCTCAGAGTACGTTTCTATTCGTTTTGCTATTGATCCAAACTTTTTCTCAGGGCATGTTCAGCTAGCGATGCGGCGGAATTCCAATCTGCAGAGGCACATTGAGAAGGTGAGTGATCAATTTCTATCCCCATGCCTCTGATAATGCCTCTCTCTTACTACAGGTCTTTACTACAGGTGAGAATCTGGAGCGGAGAAGAGAGCTGGAGCGTAAAGAAAATATTGGTAATTGGTAATTAGGACGGCCAAGGTGGACACATTTCTGCGTACGTGTAGGAGCTAGCTTTATCTGTATAGTTACCTTTTTTGATAGTTATTTACCTTTTTTGTCAGGATTGAAATTGAATGTTTCGGTAATATCCGTGAAAATTCGATCTGAAATGCAATCTGTTTTTATTATTATTTTAATTTGAAATATAAATCAGAATTTGAAATAAGTCATATATTTTATGCGTGAGAATTACTGCAGAGATTGGCGGGAAGCTGACGCTCTTTTGCTGTGTAATTTTTTGCAATGATAATAGGCGGAATATTCATCCTTTTTTTGGCTAACCCAAGACGCTGGATTGGGAAGTTTTTAATATAAATTATGCATGACCAACACACGTTTTTAGAATCCCGTTTCACCCAATTTATCTCTTAATTTTAAGTCAAAAGACACACGTTCTTCATGGTGTTGTCATTGATCTTTAACGCAATATTAAATCATTTGTTGCATTCAATTCAGCAACCTTGGGTTTCACAGTGCGGGTCACCGCTATCCGTATCGAAGTCCTTTGTACTGAATGTAGTAGGCCATCTGATCAACTCTATGATGGCGATGCCGGTGAGTCACCGGGCTTGGACAGTTGATGGTGCCATATCACCACCAGACCCTATCTGCAATTAATGACACGGCACTAGAACCACACCATTTCAAATGCGTTTAGCTTGGCTAGTGTGTTCATGTGTACCAGGTTTCCTCTTTTAAGCAGAGACAGGACGCCACATTATCGCTACAGGAGGTCCTCACCGGCTCCAGTTAAGACAAATGTGATATACTGTACAGCCGTGTCACAAGTGCGCCACGCCAGAAAGTCACTATAATACAAATTCGAAAGTTCGTGACGTCAAGACCCCATGGGTGTTGCGAAGTTGCGAAACGTCAATGGGTTCAATGTGAGAGCGATGTCCTTTTATACACCAAGGACGGCAGTAACTCGGGCCTTCCTGCTCGCACATTAGTTGGATTAGGGTTAAACGTCACGACTAGCAGCACCATTGTGGTCGACGGTCAACAGGGACAGAGATAAATAAATTGATAACCTAGCCAATATAAAAAGGTTTGCCGTTTTGCCACTGTCTGGGCCATATGCCTCACAGTATCGGGCTATGGGGACATATGCAGAGGCATTTGTGGCCTTGCTTGGGGCGCTTGCGCTGTGTGTGACCGAGAAAGGTGCATACGATAGCTGCACGCTGCACATTACCACCATATTTATTAGGCCAACTTCCGTCGTTGGAGAGAACAGGCGTCAACAAAGTCGGACTTCCAAACGACTAGCATACATGAGGGTGTTTGGCTGGTACATCCGGTTCATACCGCTATTTCAGCACCGAGGATTCCCAATGAGTGCTGAAAGGGAAGACCCCTACAGTCTCGTGAATAGTTGGAAGAGACTAGTTGTGGCGTTCTTACTTCACGTCCTCGCATGTCGCTATTTACTGTTTGGTTGGATCGTGTGTAGTAGCCACGTCCCTCAAACCCAAGCCAGACGCCAGGAACAGGCAATTGGGGAGACCATATAATTTCTGGAAAGTTAGATCAACGGAGCATGGTTGTTACTTAAAGCATGCTCGATGGCCATCGCGTTTCCGTGTAAGACAAGGAAGCATGCAGAGGTTGTATTGGTACCATATGTGAAGACCAAGGAGGATCAATGGCAGGAAAGGTGGTGAGACAGCACATGCTCATGTAGTTCCTGCAATGGATTAGTAGGCAGTCGTCGCACAAACTGCGTATAGGGCATACTTGTTGACTGGTTACAACCACCTCACAATTTCCGTCGGATTCGCCCGGTCTCCATCGGCACAGGTACACCATATCGTCATTGTCGGTCTGTGCGCTCTCGCCAGGCCCAACGGAGGCCGGTTGTTGCACTTTGCCACCAAGAAATAAAACTGCTCCCTCAGCCAGGGTACCTCGACTCCCTGGAGGCTGTGGTAAAGATACATCACTACCTTCGCTCGAGAAGGAAGACGGGGTTGCACCGGGAAGGTAATCTGGGTCATCTTCCGCGTCGCTCCAGGTTAGCGGCTCTTGCGTTGGTGATTTCTCTTCGTTCGCTCGTTGCTTAGCCTCCAGACGTGTTACCAATCTTCTCAATCTGCTATTAACCTTCTTCTCGGCGTGCAATTCATCTTTAACGTCTTCTAGTTCTGCTTCTGTCTCCATGGAATGTCGGTAAAGCTGCTGGTATTTGCGTTCGAGTTCGGGCGCGATTGCCGCACGGTAGCGTACGTCGTCATCCGTGCGGCGGGCACGCTCCGTTAGCATCTTGGAAAGTGCTTTATACTTTTGAACCTCGGCTTCGAGCTTAGTTAAACGGGCTTCGAATGTTGCGCGCACTAAAGCGAGACCGCTGGTGGATTGTGATTCCGCGAGTGTTGCACGCGCCAAAAGCTCCTCGTTCTCAGAGCGCGTGGTACTCACGAAATCAGACGCCATCTGATATTGTTCGCGAAAGAAGTTAACGTCTATCAGCGCCCGAGCCTTCTCAGTGCGTAGCGCGTCAGCTACCCTCTCCAGCGCAGACTTTTCTTCAGCCCATAGTGCACGTGCCTCAGACTCTCGGTCTGTCTGAACCGCTGCCGCAAGGTAGTCGATGCCTTCCCTAGTGTGTAGCTCCTCATTTCCGATTTGCTTGTGCCTCGGCTTTGCCCTGCCATCCGTCATCTGTTGCTCACCCAGTGCCATTACTTGTGCCTGTAGCTCTGAAATCTCTTCGGATTTTTTGTGGAGAAGGTCCAGTGCTGCTGCAAGTTGACTGCCCAAAGACACTTGGGATGAAGTATTATGCGATTGGCTTTGAGTTGAAGCAGATGCGGTTGCAAGAACTTCAGTCTGTGAACTCCGCTTGTAGAAGGAAAGAACATCAGGCCATCATCAACATAGGGCGACACCACGTGTTACCGCATTGTCACGCACCATTGACACATCCGCGGCAACTACATTAACTTGTTGGGAAGGTCGACCATATTGACCGGACTGGTCTCGGGGGACCAAGTCCTCCCTAGACGTGGTTGAAATTTGTATTTCACGACGCTCACCTATAGAGGGACTTGCGGATATATTATTTTCTGGATTTCCCGACACCATAATCTGTGACTGACTAGGCGACTCTAGACCATGTATGACTTGCTGGAGCATCACATGTGGCGGAGGCTGCGCAGCAGTTTGAAGCGTCTTCGAAGTGTTATTTTGTCTTGCAGTAAAGTCAATGGGAAAACGTGCCGCAGCACGCCGCAGCACCTCCAACCTGACACGAGCCTCGAAAGCTCTGCGTTCTGCGAGTGTCCCGCTGCCCCGTTGCAATGGCTCAATACGTGAACATCCGAGTTGCCCGGCGGAAGTCGCGAAGGATTTCCCAATCGGCTGGGGATTAGTGTTCGCAGGCACCTCCCCTTGAGCAGCTTCTAATGAAGATGTGGCAATGGCCATAGCTTTAGGGCTAATTAATTGGCGGGCTAGGCCAGGCGGTGAAAGGGTGCCCTCGGGATCCTCGGCGACATCACTACCCTGCGTAGAGGCGTTTGTGGCACCAAGTTGTGGGTAATTAGCATCACGCTCGGGCTTCAGGGCATGTTCTGTATTTGCATTTCCGTTGGTGGGTTGAGTATCAGGGTCCAGGCAGCTTATAAGCTGCTCTGGGGACTCTTGTGAGGTAGCTCTCGGGACCTCAGTCGCGCTCTTCTCACCTTCAACAGAGGGGGATGGCGGGCTATTAGGAACAACACCTCGGACTGGGCTTCCCGATCGATTGGGAGCAAATGGCAAGTTGGGGAGCTGCGATTGGGATTCCTCCTCTTCTTCGCGTAAAGCGATGATTTGGGACTCGGAGAGGATCGAAGGTCTCCGCGGTGCAGGATGGGAAGTCAACGATTGCGCGGACGTTGATGCTGGAATGGCATTGTCACGGCGCAGTTCTCTGGGTAACTCCCCTCGTTCTCCTGCGGCACGTTTTCGTTTCGGTGGGCCAAATTTCGCATCATGAGTCGGCACCCACATCTCTATTTCTTCAAGTGGAGGATGGGGGGGTGAGTCTCCAATGCTAGGAGTATCCTTTCTATTCGGAAGGGAGTGGGCCGCAGATTGTTCATCCGAGTCCTCCTTACGGTCGGCATCAATTCCGTTCTCGACAGAAGCGACGAGCCTCTTTTTTCTTCGAGGCACAGAACGTTCTTCCGTGTTACTGGGAGAGGGAGAACGAGAGGGATGTTTCCGTTTGTGGGTTGATTGGATAATGGGCTCGGATGTAGTAGTAGCCAAGTTCCTTCGCTCGGACGGGTGCTTGCTCGTAATCTGTGGTAACTTGGTAGTTGGTGCGGAAGCTATTGGCTTCTGTTCCTTCGCTTTATTATTTGGTACGTGAACGTGTCCAGGCAATACAATGATAGGATCAGCACCTTTCCTTGCTTCCCACTCTTTGACAAGTTCAGGCGAACAATGTGAGCTAGGGACCCAGGAGAGGGGCCAAGGCTTGCCAGTCTTTGGATCTGTGCCAGCCCACCGTACTCTGTATCGTTTTCCTTCCTCTGCCACAATCTCAACGACCTCCCACCAAGTCTCCTCATTGGGATTGGAGTTGTTTCGAATGCGGTGGGATCCAGAAGACATTAGTTGATTCACTCCCCCTGGTCGGGGAGATAAAGCGTTAGGTTCAAGTTGGGTTCAAGTTGTCTCCTTTGCTGACATAATGATCCCGTCGCGAGGTTACCGGGCCGGGGACCTTTACAGGTCCCCGGGAAACGGCAGCTACCGTGAGAATCCCCCGACCTTATCGAGTTAGACCGACTCGTGTGGACCAGGACCAGCCCACGAGACCGCCCCAGAAGACGCAAGGCAAATCAACTCTTTCGATTTTCGATTGCTGGAAATGGTCATGCAGAGCAATCTGACTCACCGTTGATATCGATCTTTTGTGGATGTCGCAATTAGTCAGTTGGCAGTGCCGCCGCGCGCGATCGAAAAAACAGGCTCGTGAAATGAAGAGAAACTACTTTCGAATATAGAACAACATCAACACTTATTGCATAACTGAGGCAGGGAAACAAGTTGCATATCGATCTCTTTTAGTTCCGTTTTTCACAAACACCTCCTGATAGGTCCGGCCCTAATTTACACGCCAAGTCAGTCAGACTGCCTGCAGAACAGATCGAAACTCACGTGGCAACTGCATGGCACACATAGGCTTGTGCACGCTACCATGCGTGAGCTACTTGGCTTGACCCACCTTTACATCTATGCGACTTGTACACAACCTCTTTTCCGGACGTTGTCGATCACAAGGCATAGCCCACGTGGTGTACATCACTTAGATGGAGATGGTCCTATCAGTGCAAGCACTTGCAATCGGCAGCAAACGAACAACCTTTGGTCACCTGGTCTGAAAGTGTTTCCAAAATTCCCCTAGCAATAAACCAGCGATGGCCAATCACCTCCTCACATGTTTGTTATGCGTCCGCCGTATAATTCTTGTCATCTTGTTTCGGTATAGCTGACCCAGCTGAAAATAGTATGAGTCCAGTTCGTGGGTACTATTGTGCATGCTGTCTCCGCACGGAGGCGTGCCCTTCCGGTCACGCCAATAACGACTTAGCTCGACAAAACTAAGCTTCTTAAAGGTTATAACGATTCGGTCAATGATACCTCGTGTCTCAATGGTCCCATAGGTAATGAACATGACCTGTAACCACGCTTTCACTATTGCAACTGGCCGGACTGTTCGCCGTTGGAATGCAGGGACAACCAATGAATCAAGATAATGTCCGTCGGTGCTGGTTGGAAGGCCAGCAGCCATGACTGAGTTTTCCATACCAGGGTGTTTTTCTTCCGCTGGTCCATGGCTTGGCAGGAACTCTCATTGAAGGTACCCATTGGCCCGGTTTTGTGGTCTTATTAATTGCTCGTTATTTCCGCATGGTTGGCACGCATAGAATACCGAGCAAGCGCGAGGGCGAGTAATCGACTGAAGGCGCTGAAACTACGGTATGTTCTCTGGGTGCCACGGCACGGTCATCGCGTCCATGCTTGACTGCGACCGAGAACAGAAATTGTATATAAATGCTTGGTTTGCCTCATTATTTTTAGCAAGACGTTCGACCCAACAGTTCAAGTAACCCTTGTCCGTTTTTTATGGTCTGTAACGAGACACGAGACACCCTGGCGACGAGTTGAGCTGCGTGTTGAAGGCTCCTAGTGCGTGCAACAGATACGGTCTTAATTGCAAGTCATGCAACAATCAATGAGTGGCGCTCGGCAAATGTATACTAGGTTGAGAGCAGCGATGACAGACAATGCGTTCATGCTAGTGGATATTGATCATACTTGGAGATTCACAAAGAAGTCTGGATATGTATTTAATTGCATCATATGTTAGAACATTCACAGGCTGATTTCATTTGCTGCACGATGCCCTGATATTTTGTAGTATCAAGAGTGGGTTTCCTCGTTGACGCGGTTAGTCTTCTCCGGAATTAGTCAACCGTGCGTTTTTGTGTAATGCATGAGGGGTCATTAATCGAGGTTCGATGGGTGTGATGAGATAATCGTGTTCAGTTCAAAGCAGGTTTCGATGGAAACCAAAAAAAAAAAGAACAAAAGAAGATTTCGGAATGGGGAGTTGCCCCACTTCAGTGCCTTAATGTCTTCCGGGAAGGGAAGATGATTGTGTAGTCGGATTTTTGTGTTGCTCACCACCGGTGGACAGCCCGGGAAAACTTCACAACTTCCGAACTGGTGCACAGTCAGGGTCAGGCAGGAAAGGCGGAAAGGCAAGCTGTTCGCTGTGCGGATCTCGGATCTGCTTCATATCTGGCAGAATGCCGAATATGGAAAATATTTCCGGTTCCGCCACAATGAGTTAGGGTTGTGGCAGTGCCCGCAGCACAATCCATCATGAAGATGTACAGGCCTTCCACCTCCACAGGCAGGGCCTGAGTTTCAGGATCTTCACGATTTGAACGCATGGTGAACACGTCATTCTTATACTGCAAATCCATTTGCCATGATGATGCTCGAGTCTTTACCGAGCACCGCTTTGAAGAGCCTCCGACCGCGCTTCTACCTACCTCTCTCCATCTATGCTATGTCCTGCACTGATGGCCAACCGATCATTTCTGAGGGAGGGTATCGACCCGAACGGTTCGGCAACTATCTTACCCGAAGTGGCTTCGCCTGGTGACTCCTGTGGACCTAAGGAAATTTTGTCATATGTTGACGGAGATTTGGGCACATTATGGAGCGGTGCATTATACTCATGACTGCTTCCCTAATGATCACAGTCAAACCAAGGTGGGTGCAACTTATATTAAAGTGAACATTCACAACGGAGAACACCTGACGAAAAAAAAGTGCCGCACACTTCACCATATAAAACTTGTGAGCACCTCGGATGCTCGCCCTGCAAGGAAGGCTCTATTGTCACAAGTATTTAGTTTCCTCCTTCATGGATGAACATACGCTCAAAAGTGATCACCCTCCTCCGGGTAGCACGGGGCGGAGCGTGCAGCCCTCGACATCTCCTCGACGTACACCCTCTACACAGCCACTCCTTCCGCCGTTGCGCTCAAACTCTGGAGACATTGGGTTACTCGGTGAGAGGTCCTCTATCAACAAATATCGTGTCATACTCAACTTTGTAAAAAGAAGAGCATCTAAGAAGGTCACAATCTAGTCGACCTTCCTCGGCGCGTCCAATGTACCCACATACCGAATATTCTCCTAGCCCAGCGTCTTCGAGCTCTAGCTCCGGCCTCGCACGACCTCATGTACATGAACGTCCACAAGGTATAGCACCTCAACCCATGCGCTACGCCTTTACCTACCCAGGAGCATGGCTAGACCGTTCCCAGCTCGCCAGAACGCGAGGTTCAGTTGGGAGCGCAACCGGTATCCGTACCTCACGTTCATCACCGAGCGTCGCTTCGCGGCTATCCCGAGAACGCCTGGGAAAACGCAAACGTCCCGCGAGTGCCGAGAGAATCACTCCCGTTACTCAAACAGCTGTGACCCACCGCGATTCCGTCGGACCACTGCGGAGCCACCGGAGGCATCACAATGTTGCCGAAAAGACACATTCCACTATGCTCCCTTCCGGTGGCATGTACATGACGTTTCCGTTGGACATTCCTTCTCCCGAGCCGGATACCGAAGGCGGTGGGCCAGCTGGTCCTCCGCCCTTCGAACATGGACCGACTGAGCTGCCGCCTCGGCCTTACGAAAATCCCCGAGCCGAACTTGAGGAGACCGGACCGGACCGGACCGGCAAGCGAGGCCGTCTCCCTGCCGACGTTATGGACCATGTCTGTGTTTCTAGCTATCCACTACAGCGTGTTCTAATCTGGGTCTTTTAACAATAGCTACCCACAATTGAGGGGAGACTGCATAAGATAGAGGTTGCTGTGCAGGATTACCTTGACACAAGGAACAAGCGAGCCTTAGAAAAGTCAGTGCTCCCTGGTTTCCCGTGAACTGCTTTGTAGTACTTGTTTTGTAAATTTCTGCTGCATCCCTTTGCTGTACTGCATACTGACAGATAGTAGACTTCTTGGACATCTCATCTTTGTAGGATTAATCGCATACCCTCGGTTACCCTTACGCACATTGTACTGTACTGTACTGCTGTTGTACTGCCATAACCACACGTGATTCATTAATTATTATTGGGACGGCGTCAATCACGGTCACGATCACGCATACAAGCCCTCCACACGGCTAATTGTCGTTGAGCGGCATGCAATAAGGCAGTGATTGTGCCACCTCCTTGATATCTCGCGCTATGTTCACTGCTTTACTCACTCCTCTCCGTACGAGATTCGAAACATCACTTCGAGTCGATACAGCCGCAGTCGCATCGCCAATAGTTGACAATGAGGTTGACATAGCGCCAGAGGACTTTGCTCGCGATGTACTCATCGAACTCATGAGGAATGCTGTAGAGAGACTCAAAACAGGAGATGCTTGCACTAAAGTAGAGGTGCGTGTTCTGCATCGTGATCTGGCGTTTGTCCCATCATACTCTCACAGGATTTGACCGAAGTACACCGGATTATGTTAGAGGATGCCTGCACGAAGGACGTATTCCGAGAAATGGATGGATTCCTCGCTATAATCAACGTGTTATCGACACTCCACGCTGCTGGAGGAGAGGGCCCTGCTGTTGAATCCGAGGGGCAGGTTCTCAGTGAGACCGTTGAGGCTGCGCGTCTCGTGTTTGTCATTGCCTCAGAATCAATGTCGGATGACGATGTCAACTCGCAGTACTTCGAAGTGCGTTGCGTTCACTTTTCCTCCGTCTGGGCTGTCCTTATCTTCGTCCAGAGCCATGTCGGGTACAAGTCCCTTGCTCAAGTGGTTGAACCATTTGTCATGGATCCCCGAATGGGAGATCAGATCCTTGGCTTCCTTTTCTCTTTCGCGCTGCACGACTTCTCGATCTCTAGTATATTTATCTCGCTGCGCAAGGCAGAGCCTAGCGACCTCGATTCCCGAATCAAGGATATCGAGGTTCGCCTCGGCATCATCGCGCAACCGGGTGCCATCGGTATTCTCTTGGATCTTCTGCCAAAGCTTTCGGAGGATTCGATGCTGCGCTACGTGGTCTATAGGCTTCTTGAACGACTTTCTGCTCTTAGACATAGAAATAAGGTTATTCTCTGCGGTCTTGGTATTTTGGGCCGTCTATTTCAGATTTTCATTTCTCAAAGAGGACACTCTGCTTTGGGCCAAGAACGGCGGGTCATACAGAAACTTCTGAGGCGAATTCTTGACTTGGGTGCGACCACAGTAGACACGCGGATCATGTTTCAATCCGCGGTGGGGCCCGATGGGACTCTCGATGCGGATGTTCTGGAGATGATCCGGGCGGGAATCAAGTCTCGGTGGCCTGACCATTTCTCCTTTGAGAAGCGAGCTACTCTCAAATTCGATGAGGAGAATACAAAAGGTTTGCCGGCATCAGGTTTCACGTTCATGGTATGTGCTAGGGTCGGGTCTGCTGTCAACCCATTGAAGGCGTCTGCGTTAAGATTTGGATTTGGCTCGAACAATACCCAGCTCAGGAAGCACAATCTATTTTCTCCTTTCGTATGTCGTCACAAACATTATTCAGCATCAAGATTCGTGTAGATGGCCGATTGGAGCTATGGAGTCATGGACAGCCTCCTCCAGGCATTGTAACAAATTCTAGCTTTCCCCAATGCCGGTGGTTTCATATCGCGGTGGTCCACTACCCCCATCGAGGGCCGCACCCTAACTTACGTCCGTATCATTCCTTGCATCTCATACCTATCTAAACGTCTCGGTAGGATTCTTTGTGGATGGCGTTCTTATCGATCTAATGAGTTGGGTTTACCCACGGCCCGAATTGGCCGCGCATACTGGCCTATATGTGATCGGAGACGACTCAGAGGAGGCGAAAATGACCTGGTGTATGGCTTCAGCTACTTTGCTATCCAAACCAATCGGTATAATTTAGGCGTCATTGGGCGTTTTGACGCTCATCTAAACTCCCTACAGGTGATCATCTTCCGCGTTTCGTTCACCACCTCGGGCCCAGGTATAACGCGATTTTTCAATCCCAAAATCTCGTCAAGTTCTTGACTTACGAAGCATCTACCTCTCTTAACATTTTTCTTTCAAATGTCGGCGCATCCAAAAGTGGGACTCCACCGGACGTGGTGTCCTTGGTAAAGGCCATAAATGATGGGATCGGCATCGAAGAAGCCTCTGTAGTATTTTCATTTAGTCCAGCAGCGTTTCTTCCGAGTGCTGATGGCACTTTGCCTACTTTGAGCCGCTTTACAAAGGATGGAAATGTGCGTGCAATGAAAGCCTACTGCGTTGACACTGCGATGTGGGAGATTGGCGGAGTGGCTGTCCCTTTACGGTTGATTCAGCTGTCAAAGGTAAGTCTTGTTCACACCCCTCGAGAATCGAATCAACGATCCTTCACAGACGCCGCACGAGCTGTCTCGAACACTTGGTATACTGACTGATGGGCTGAGAAACAGTTGGCAGAACTCGGAAGACATGGAGCGAATGCGTGAGTCGATATGCCTGGCCCAACTAACCACCATGTTCTTATAGAATAGTTTAGGAGGATACGAGATTCTGTCTGAAGTTTTGCGAAGCAAGAGCGAACTGATAAACATGACAAGCTACGAGACGCTTTTTGAATTCTTGGGCATGAATTTCAAGACACCCGAGTCAGTTGTAATTAATGTAAGTAGTCACCGCGGCCCCTTACCTTCATTTGTCAGCCACTCGACAATCACAAACCCGATTGCTTATCGGTCCATTGCACTTGACTTCGAGCTCTGGTCGAGGACTGCTGACGAGATTCAGCACGTCTACCTCGAACACTTTGTCGATCTTGTCGTGTCGAGCCGTTATAAACGCTTCAATGTGAAACAACGGCTTTCTGGCATCGGGCTTACGCGCCAATTTTTGTTCGCGTGGCAAACTTCGTGGTATGCTGCTGACATTCTGACATCATTCTTGAAATCGTTCAAAGTCGTAATGGAATCAACTTTCTTTGTGGAGGAGACCATCAAGCCTGTTTTGTCTTATTTAGCTGCCCATCTCCACGACGGTAAGTGCAATAGTACAACGTCGTACCACTCTCAACCTCTCTGAAGCCTCAGGAATCTCTTCACCGGCCTCAGTTCTTACCCGGATTGACCACGATGGCGCGCGCGAAAAAGCAGAACAACTCCTTGGCGTCTTTGTTTCGCTCATGTCCGAGTCCTCTGACTGTTATACACGGTTCTCTGCCGCTCTTCCTTTGACTCGCATCTATCTCCTACTGCTTGGGGATAAGCCTTCATCCTTCGTTGCTAAGCAAGTACTAGATCTCATTGCAATCAGTTTGAATAAGTCCAAGTCATTCAGTCGGAAGTTCGAGCTTGTCAGCGGATGGACGGTCTTGAAGATAGTTCTTCCTCAGGTCTGGGACGTCAATGTCCATGCTGTAGCATTTAGCATTTTGCTAGGTCAGACTCAGGATCAAGGACCCGTTATAGCGTGTTCTCTTATTTTCCCTGCCATCCTGAGCTCTTTGACTAGATTGCTGGCGGCGGCAGCCCGCGAGTTGCCTTCTCAAGATGTTGAGGTAGATGAAGACGGTGAGAGTAATGCTCGTCGATCGAAACCTCATTAAACCACTTCACTTATCAGACGGGCGATCTGTGGCTTACGCTGAAGCGATCGTCGAAGAACTTGTCCACCTGCAGTCTTCATGCTCTACATTCCGTCGATTATTTGAGTCACAACAGACAATACAAACATTCATACATGCGTTTCAATCATTTGTGACGCGTCTTTCTTCAGCCAACGAAATCTCCCAATATCACGTACGGATAATCGAAAAACTAATGCATTTCGGCCTTACCCTTGCTTTGGATGACACCACTGCGGGGCCACAGAAGCGCGAGGTCTGTCCTCTTTTTTAATTGTCCTTACTAGCTTTGACATTATCTCGAGATTTTGGACCTTCTTCAAAATGCTGAACAACTCATTAATGGTGGGAATTCTCAAAGTACAAAGATTGACCCATCATTGGTGTCCGAGCGGCGCTCAGTCCGGCATCGGTTCGTGTCAGCAAGGCTCAACGTGCAACTTGGCGAGCGCACCATTCAGAAATCGATGGCTCGCATTCAAGAGTGGCGTTCCACTATTATCTTGACGGAACAGAAGCGGCTGCGTAAAAATATTTTGGACTTGTAAGACCATTGCACGCAACTAAACAAAGCTCTCATAAGTTGCACCACAGGAGGGAAAAGAACCGTCAAGCATGCCGTCTAAACGATTGGATGATCCCACTCTCTGCGGAGCGCGGGCTTTGGGAAGTAGCGAATCTGCATCATGCGTGGCGATTGGATGAGACCGAAGGCCCCTACAGAGTACGGTATGACAATTTCATAGGTACTATAGCCCAATTCCTCACCATGCCCAGGAAAAAAATGGAATCACACATGGTTGCGCCGCTCAGCTCCAAGGTTGATGAAGATGCCCACTTACGGACCATCGAGCTACCCCAGCCAGACGATCAGTCTTCTTTCCGCGTTGAGGTGCCCCCATGGGCCGAGTCATATGAGATCTCATCTACTGATGTTGACGGTATTCTCGTGCTTTGTGTTTCGTATGCCTCCATCATTTGAACTTGTTCCCTAGATGATCGTCAATTAGCGGAAGATGTCACGGACGACAAGCATCGTAGTGTGCGTCATGAACTCGAGCCAGGGGATGTCATTGAGGCCGTCAGCACCGTCGCAAGAATCACCGGGGTTGATTCTTCTCGTAAGTCTATTACTAAACTGGCAACGAGTGCTCATTCACAGTGGCATTAGCCGGCCTTTTGATCTGCGGCCGGACGCATTTCTATATCCTTGAAGGTCTAGTAGAGAATGATGACGGGGAGGTAATTGATGCGCAAGATGCTCCTCGAAGTTTGTTCTTTGTCCCTGGTAGCATCCTGGAATTGAATGGTATTCAACAAGCGCGGCGGTGGTAAGAACGTCTTCCTGAGTTCGTACTTCCACTGAGATCCACGACAGGCCCTATGAACAAATAGCCAGCATAAGCAATAGGGCGTTCTTGTTCCGTGACGTCGCGTGAGTTGCCGCTCTGCTGTCCTCGAATTGCACACGTTGCTTATCCGAGATCCTCTTTAGGCTCGAGATCTATCTGAAAGACAGTCGTTCTGTTCTTCTTGTCTTCACAGACATTCGGAAGAGGACCGACATGGATCGAAGGCTGTCATCTGCCATCAATGGGCGCTCGGCAACCTCTGCAGCTGGCTTTACCCCAAGTTTGACACCTAGTCTCCTCAAGTCCCCTTTTGCAAGTATGGTCGGTGCACGGGTATTCTCCGGATTTCGTATGGATGAGCTGTCAACAGCTCAAAGAAAATGGCAGACCAGGGAAATCAGTAACGTTCGTCTAACCCATGATTTTGATGTTATGTCCTCACGTCATTTTTAGTTTACGTATCTAAGTATGCTCAACCAGATTTCCGGTCGCACTCCGAGCGATGCCACACAATATCCAGTATTCCGTAAGTCACCTATCGGAGAAAGATTCGCTTCTCATCGATCTGCCATAGCTTGGGTATTGCAGGATTACGAATCTGAAACCCTGGACTTCTCATCAAGAGATATTTTCAGGGAGTACGCATTCGCTCCTTTGTCTACATTGTTCCACAAGCTGATTCGACGTCAAGTCTCACGTGGCCAATGGGCGCGTTGACCCCAGCACGACGCGAGGCTGCTCAGTCGCGCTACGAGAACCTTGAGGGTGTCGGGGAGAAGCCATTTCATTACGGCACCCATTTTAGCTCCTCAATGATCGTGTGCCATTTCTTGATCAGGCTAGCGCCATTCACGAACATGTTTAAGACTCTACAGGTGAGATCTGGTACAACTAAGAAGCGTGATCTCAACATTTGCAGGGTGGAGACTGGGATTTACCTGATCGCCTCTTCAGGTTCTCTTTCCTTTCACTACTAATCCCGATGAGGTCTGACGTGCTAGAAAGCAATATTCATAGAGCATACAGCTCGGCATCTCAGGACATCCGAGGTGATGTTCGAGAGCTTATCCCTGAATTTTATACATGTCCAGAGCAAGTCCCATAAAATCTGTTCAATTCCAGGATGATCATGAACAATGCTCGCTAGGTTCCTAGAGAATTCAGCTAACCTTAACTTTGGAGTTCAACAAAACACGGGCGAACGGATTCACCACGTCGTACTTCCCCCATGGGCGAAGCAAGATCCTCTTCTATTTATTGTTTTGAATCGTCGGGTAATTTCCTTTTCAGGTTTTGCTTCCCTACGGCACTGACCCGGAGCAGGCTCTTGAGAGTGACTACGTCAGCGAAAATCTACCCTTCTGGATTGACCTTATCTGGGGCTGCAAGCAGCGTGATCCCGCCTCCCTGAACGTGTTTCATCCTCTGAGCTATGAAGGATCCATAGGTATTGCCTGTCACGTGTTGAGTGAAATAGGGCGATTGACGCTTTGTGAAGACCTGGACTCCATCACAGATGAGTTAGAGCGGGAAGCAACAGTAGGCATTATCCATAATTGTGAGTTAATAGTTCTATTCAGGCCGTACAACCTTCGCCCCTGAGATAGAGATAGTTGGACAAACACCCCGCAAATTATTTAGTGTGCCACATCCCCAGCGTTTCATGCAAGGCCTCATGTCACTGCCTCTTGGAACATCGCATGGGATTGAAGAGGACTATGACATTTTGGTTCAGGGTAAGGCAGCCCGTGGTAAGTGTGCGTATATCTCGTCGATGAGATTTATGTAGCATATTTTCAAGGCCTTGAACATGGTGACGCCGTCCAGAGTCTGATAGCTGATCCTATTGGGGAGAAGATATTTCCACACCCTGCTGGTATACTCTCCGTACCTTCGCATCCACATGAACAAGTGGAATGGGGTTTCAGTCGCAGTGGTAGGGCCGCGGCTAGCCAACTGCGCACTTCGGTTGATGGAAAAGTAAGCCAAACCCGTAATTTTAGTTCGTATTTTGACCTATTGCCAAGCAGATCGTCCAAATCGTCGAGGGAACGGAGTGCACCTGTGCCACTTTTGCGGACTCCGAGAATTTGATCACCGGGTCGCAAGATAATATCGTCCGTTTATGGCGCGTTTTACGGGGTGGCACTAATGGTTCGGGAGCGAGCGCCCTGAGCCTGTCGCTCTCGAACATGATGCGGGTTCACAGGGACTCAATTCTCTGCGTAGCTGCTTCAAGACCGTGGTCAATAATCGTGAGCGGGTCCAAGGATGGAAGTGCGGTACTATGGGATTTGAACCGAGCAGTATATATGAGAACCATCTGGCATGGAGAGGGTGGCACCGTTGGAGTTCATCTGGCGATAGTCAATGAGAGCACAGTGCGTCGTTCTGTTTCACACGTTCACTAAATGACGTCGTCACACTTCGCAGGGATATATTGCGACTTGTTCGCGGAAAAAGTTGTGCTTGCACACGATCAATGCCAGGCCGATCGTCCGCATTGACCTTAATTTCTCCGACGTGCTTTCATACGTTCCTCCCACAATCACGTCCCTTGCTTTCCACGAACGGGAATACTCTCGTCTGGGAGTTCTGGCAACCGGGTCCCCAGATGGGAAGATAACGCTCCGAACATGGAATGCAGACAATACTCCGAAGGGGGAGAAAGCCCGGTGGGAGTTCGTCACATTGACGACTTTAAAGGCAGAGAAGTCAAGTGCCATTACCGCCTTGAAGTTTGTTGGGTACGTGAAATCACACCACATCGCTCACAGACCCAGGTTCACACGCACACCTGCAGAGAGCGGCTATATCATGGAGATAGTGACGGACAGGTGTTCTCCTGGGAGCTTCCAGATTAAAATATTTTGATGTTGCTTTGCTGTATTCATACACACACACACACGTCACGTTGTCATTTAGCCGAGAGAATGCGCGCACGTGATCACGGCAATCGAGCGTCGGGAGTTGGACGCGCTGTTAAGACGCATACAGTTCACACTCTTTTACTATAAAACTAAGACCTCTTCCCAGGCCCCGGGTATCACTGCGACACTCCTTCGAATTCTCTGTCCCTTATCGTAAGCGATGCTAATTGACATACTCTACCTCACTGATTCCGCTTAGTCCCCTCCCCTTCCCTCAGCAACTCAAACGGCACTGTCCAAGTGCCTCGTTGGGCATCTGTTTCTCTTAGGCCACCCCAAAGCAGGATACCCACTACCGTTATCTCTTTGGTCATCTGTTGTTCATAATGTCTCTGAAGCAGTCCTCGACACCGTCAGAGACTCCTTCTCGCATGTCCCGTCGTTCATCTGCAGGTGGGGCTGCAAGTATTTTGAAGACAAGATCCATTTCGAATGCATCATTTATAAGCATCGAAAGCAATGCGACTACAGTGACGCCACAACACCTCGGTGGGAATGAAACACACCCCCCAAGCGCTCCTCCTACTAGTTTCCGAGGCAAGCGTTTGTCTACCTCGATTCCAGCACTCACTTCCATTCGACGCCAGTCTGCCCCGGTGCATGGTCCCACCAGTGGTTCGCATTCCACATCCCTTATCAGCTCGCCCGCGCTATCGACCCCTTCTCGTGCCATGCCTCCATCTCAGCACGACCCTACAGTCCACAAAGCTTCGCCGTCCATGGCTGGTTCCGTTCGTACTGCACGCTCAGGCAACCCATCTGGAACTACACAATCACCGTCACAAAGTGCAGCTCCATTAGTGCCGTCTACCCCGCGCTCCCGTGTTCTCTCCATGAGCGCCTCTGGTGAGCAGTCTCGCATAAGCGAGTCTCCGGGCACGAGTCTCTCCATTTCATCTCCGTCAATCAACCTTACGACGCCCAGTCCACTATCTCATAAGGTCAAATCATCATCGCGACAGTCCTCATCACGTGTCATCCATAAGGAGTCACCGTCGAGGAAATCTGGCACGGCATCTCAAGCCAATAGCAGGTCACAGAGACAAACAGATGGATCTACTCGATCCACAATACCCATGTCGAGACCTCCCTCGTTACTTGACTTCCGTCAAATGAACGGTGACGAGGACCTCGCGGGCTCTATGTCGATATGGGACGGTGATGATATGACAATCGACATGTTGACCGCAGCTGATGACGAGAACGTGGATGAGGAGGTGTGCACATTCATTGCTGCGGCCGTATATTACGATAAAAACCTGTCCTGCAGTTTCAGGGTGGCCTCAACACGCTTTTGTCCATCCACACGAAGAGGGTCCTTCACTACAAGCGTCTCCTCGAGCGTACCCAGGCAGCGACAGCAGCTCAACTCCATGCCTTACAAGCCGAAGTACGTGTCTTGCGTGAACGCGAGCGGCAACGGGAGGAGAGCGGGACGGTATCCCTGGTGTCTGATAGTTATGACTTCTGTGTATGCAGTGGTCATAAATCAGCTGGTTATTGGAGCGGGTATCGTGGAGGTGGGAGTGATTATGATGGAGAAGGCCCTGACTTGATGAAAGCTCTGAAAAGGGATGCGAATGGTGAATTCAACGAGGCCGAGGTTAGGAAGGCCATCCGTGGGCTTAGTCGAGACGAGCGCATGAGACTGTAAGTTTTTGGCCATTCCCGAGCATTGCGCGCCTGATCGTAAGCTCAGGATTGCCGTAATACTAGACGGTAAGCTGGCCGTTTTTCTGGCCTTTTGATGACTCTGACTATGAATTAGCGTGCCTTCCTGGTGATATTCGTCTCCAGATCTTACTATTGGAGAAATACGCTAAGGCTACGTTCGACATTTTGGGCAACCTTGCTCCGGACCTCACTTTCAAAGTCCTCAAACACTTGTGTGTGTCAGAGTTGCTTGCTCTCGAACCTGTGCGTGTTCATACTACATTGGGCTGTGCGATAGACACGACACGCCCATATTAGGTTTCCAAGAAATGGCAAGAGATGGTGCACTTACCAGCTCTGTGGAAATACCACTGTATAAGATTGACTGCGATGGATCCGATGCCCCTCAAGGCCCCTTCTTCCCCTGCAGGATGGTAGGCCTTGATTTCAAGAATGACGATCTGATCTGACGATTTGTGATACAGGGAACCCCTTTATCGCTCCTTACACCATCGCGAGTCCAACTTCTACAATGCTCTTCCTCAAAGTATTCGATTCCTTAATGGTCACACTAACTTCTGCACGACCCTCCTTTTACGTGGTGTGTACTTAGGCTGTTTGGGGCGTCGCATACCATAAAATCTCGTTTCATGGATAGGCAAACGGCTGATCAGTGGATCGTACGATGAAACCATTCGTTTCTGGGACATTGAAACGGGTGAGATGAAAAAATGCTTGCCAGTCAAGAAACCTGTCAGTTGTGTCGATTTCTTGTTAGAAGAAGGTTTGTCATCTATCAACCCGAAGAGCTGGTAGACTCAAAACAACTCTGTAGAGGTGTTTGTCGTTGGCTTCCATGATGTTGGGTACGCTAGATCCACAATATTCTTGTTCATGAATCATAACTTTCCTACAGCCGTGTTCATCTCTTCTCGTCAGTAACATTTAATCCCTTACAGCAACTGGCAGGCCATCTAAATGGCATTCGGGCTGGTGAGTATCTTGGCTTCTCATTTCACCCATGATCTGACACTTTTCTAGTTGCCTTGTCCTCGAAAAATCTCGTCTCGGCCGGGGCTGATAAAGCACTGGTATGCTGGGATTGGCGCGCCGGGACGAAGATCGTACGGTTCGGCCAACAGACTACCGTGAACATCGGTGTGCAGCTCATCAGCGGCGGTTCTTTGGATGAGGGCGAACGTGTCGTTAGCGTGACGATCGATGGCATCGTCCGAGTTTTCTCAATTCGTAAGTATTCCGTCTGAACCTGTCTCTCAAATGAATTATCATTCTTCATAGGCCGTCGAGAGATGATTTCCCAATTCAAACTCTCCGAACTGGCAGGCGACCCGATGCTGAACTCCAAACTTTTCAACGTTGGGAAAGCCCCGGATAATATGTTGCAGTGGTTTGCCGCTCATGGTACTCAGATGACGGTATTGTTGACTAATCAACTCGTCCCATCTGCTGTTGACAATGTTGCTCCCAGTGTGCCACAAAATCCATCATCCTGCACTTACGATGGACTGAAGCTGAAGAGACGACGAATACGGGGAGCGTCCTACCAGATTCTACTGGCCCAGGTACTCAGAACTCATCTGGTCTCACAGAATCATTAGGGCGCAGCCGGCCTCGCCCATCACTTACTCGCTCAGGCTCCTTTAAGACTCCTTCGCGACGTAGCTCTATCGTTACGCCACGTAGTCTTGTGCACAGCCCTCGTACTCCTGGGACGCCAATCAGCCCTGGCCGTGCCTTGGATTCGGCGGGTCATGTAACACGCCTCGGACGTGCTGCCATACTCACGGCGCCACCGCGGTTAATTGCAGTCATAGAGACACCCGATGTTGCGGTCGGCGCCGTGGATCCAAGAAAACGCCGTGTGGTCACAGCGACCAGATTTAGCTCCCGTGCAGGAGCAGACCGTAGAGTATGAACTTGGACTCGGTATTCCTTGGTTTCTCAGTTGACATGACCATCTCAGATTTTCATGTCGACTCACAGAGAGAAAGCTGCTCCAATCGCTGAAAATGGACTAGACGACGACGACGACGACGTACTATCGCGCAGGAATCATTCGCCCTCTGTCGATCTTGATAGCAGTATTGCGACTATCTCAGGTGCTTGGGGCGTAATTGCAGACGACCCCGCCGGTGCCTATGATATGAAAGGCCTGTACGGGTCGCTCCCTGCTAAGTTTTCAGGATTAGCGACACCAGAAAAGAATCCGATGTCAATGCAGCTCAGCCACGAAGAAGTAGTGGTTGGCTGCGCGGATGGGACCATCTAGTATGTGTGTTTCGGTATTATTTGGTCTTGAAAGCTGACCACCGCCAGCGTGATGAGCTTCGTCGGATACGATTATGTTAAGCGGCGCGGACTGCTGCCCGAGGCAAATGGGTTGCTTGACGAGGGGCGAGGTGACCTGTAAATGCCGAGGGCATGATATCCAAACGGTGCCTCATTTGACCTCACTATTGTCCTATACCACAATTTCTGTTTCTCGTTCCTGTAGCCAAATAGGGCGTGGGAAAGGCGTAAATGTAAATTGATATTGTGCAGACCGTTCACACGTGACTCTATGAGCTAATTGACTGTATATGTTATATTATAGTTAAATTACGGTAGCACGGCCAAGGGCACGTGTGCTTGGGTGCATGATAACTTCCAAATACAAATAAATTATGGTGGAACCCGCTGGCCTGCGCTGACTACATCATTTACACCACCACCATGCCCTGGGACCTCATACATCTTAATGACGGTGCGTGCAAATTGCGTCTGCGTCCGCACTAGGGGTCCAGCTTACTCCCAAACTTTTGCACAGGGAACGAGATGCCGAGCATTGCATTTGGGACGTGGGGGCTCGGCAATGGCCAAGGTCCGATAGACCAAGTCGAGCAGGCTATCTCCGTCGGGTTCAGCCACATTGGCACGATCTATGTCGCTTTTCTCTCGAGGACGCGTGGCGCACTGACACGGCACACGCAGATACCGCGCAGTCGTACCGCAACGAAGCGGAGGCTGGGAAGGCTGTGCGGGAGAGCGGGCTCGCGCGGAAGGATATATTCATCACTACCAAATACTCGGGGCTCAATGGACTCGATATTGAAACATCCATAGCAAACAGCCTAAAGGATGTACGCATCCCTTTACTTTCTGCTTTCTCTCTTGATGACTGAGATGAATGTTGTTGTTTATGGCTTAACCACACTTATCGCTCGAACGCAGCTCGGCGTTGATTATGTTGACCTGTACCTCATCCACCATCCAAGACTGGCGAAACCAGACATTCCAACGGTTTGGGCTAGGATGGAAAACCTCAAGAATGCGGGTTTTGCCAAGTAAGCCCATGCCTGTCGTAACCGCTTCTGTCGTGTTGTCGGGTATCAGCCAGATACCGAAACGCCTTCTTACCGTGACAGGAGTATCGGTGTCAGCAACTTTGGAATTAACGACCTCGCGGTCCTCCTGACATCTGCCAAAGTCAAACCTGCTGCGAACCAGGTGCAAATTCAGAGGTTGCCCTTTTGGTCATATGAACCCTTGTCGACTGACACTCTACTGTGATCAGATCCTCCTGCATCCGTATGTGTATGCGACTCAGGCCCCACTTCTTGCGTACTCGGCCGCTGAGGGCATCGTTACCGAGGCCTACTCCGCCCTGAGGTATGTCCAACCCACCTTGCGCGTAAACTCAGCCTGGCGGCTCATATACAGCCCACCTTGAATCAGCCCAATCACACATCTGCCTGGCGGACCCGTGGACAGGCCGGTCAACGAGATTGCGCAGCGGCTCAATGCTACTGCAGATCAGGTCTTGCTTGCTTGGGTCAAGGCCAAAGGTGCTGTCGCTGTCACGTACGAGTGCCCAGATTTTCCTATATCATCAACGCGTCACTCATTGTCTACTTGTTTGTCTATTCTATCTTCTAGGACGAGTTCTAAGAAGTTTCGATTGGAGGGCTACCTTGACTCGGCGGATCTAAGTAAGCGCATTTCTTGTCCGACTCCGAGTTTACTTTCTACTCACTAATCATATATTTATAGAACTTACCGCTGAAGACATAGCAGCAATCGACGCGGCGGGCGCAAAGGGCGCGCGCCGGCGGGTCTTCGTTAAGACTGTGCGCGTCATGGCTGAGCTCATGCTTCTTGGTGCCGTAGCGTTTCGTATCTACGCGTTCTTTGTGGACAGGCAAGGGAGAATGAGAGAGGCCAGGTACTCCTAAATATACGCGTGGAAGAACGACTCTTTTATTGCCGTGAATGCGCGGCACCATTGTTATTTTGGATGTTGTATAGACTGCGTGGACAGTGATGTACTTGTATCAAAGGGGCATTTCGAGAATGTACAGCCTCGTAATCTGCATATTTTTACTGTTGTCGTTTTGAACTTATTGGTCAGGTGTAGCTCGTCGTGGGTGATTCCATTTGTTGTTAATTTGCTTTACTTCCACGGCTGAGAGGCGAATAGTACCAAGTTAGGGGAACATAGAGAAAAGGGTTTAAAGAGAGCGAGCGTACGCGAGTGCGTGCTTTCAATTTGTTTGTGCTCGTCAACTGTAGCCCTGTTCGGCTCAGAAGGTCGCCGGTCATCCACTACTGTCGTCTCGCTATTGCATCCTTTGATGCCATGTTTTTCCGCTCATGAACAACAGGTTCGGTCCCGAGCAAGCTTTCGCGGCAATCACTTCCAAAATGTACAATCCACCATACGTCGATTTTCGCTCTTCCATCAAACCTGCCATGTAAACAATGTTTGTCTTTTAATCGAAGATCCGACCTCCATCGATGCTGACCTGTACGTCAACGCTGTCAGCCGAATGAAAGCGGATAGATAGGGAAGCGAGATGCTCACCGCCTGCCCGGTGATCAGATGAGACTCTTTGGAAGCGAGGAAGGAAACCAGTGGCGCGATGTCAGCTGGCACTCCGACATACCCTACTGCTGCGGTCTTTGAAAGCTGCGGAAATATTGTTATTAAAACTGGTCATGTACGACGGCAAATTAATTAGGAGGGAGCGTACCTCTTCCTCGAGTGCTCCTGGGGGTGTTCCGAGACCAGCCTCAAGGTAATCCCCTGGTAGGTGTCAAAATATTATCTTCGGAAGGAGTGGAGTGGGGACGAAGCGTACACATTGGAGTCTTCACGGGTCCGGGTGCGTAGGCGTTCACAGTAATGCCATGCGGGCCGAATTCCAGAGCTGGGTAGGACCAAATGAGCCCCAGAAAGCGAAAAAGCATCGGAGCAGAGCAAGAGCGACCTAGCACGCACCAGCGCATTGGGTCAACGCTCGGATACCGAATTTGCTGGCCGCATAAGCACTCAAGGATGCTTGACCTTGCTTCCCTGAGCCAGAGCACGCGCCTGGAATAGCGGGCTCGGGATGAGTGACACGATACAGGGAACAAGAAGAGGTGGATCACCGATGATGCGCCCACCGCGACCTTGTGCGATCATTTGCTTCCCTGCGTACTTGTAGCACAGGAAGGTACCACGAAGGTTTACGCTAAGGATGCGATCGAGATCATCCGCAGTGGCTAGTAAGGATGAGATCAACCAATGCAGACCAGTGAACGAGGACGTAAACGCACTGTCGACGATGCTCTTCATGATGGAGATACCAGCGTTGGCGACTATCTGGGTGTGCAGCCATTAGTGTTAATGAACCCTTCTTTGTCGTGTCGGGACACGATTCGTACCACATCCAGTCCACCGAGCGCGCACACTACATCCGACACCATCGTCTCGACCTGTTGTTCGTTGCTCACATCAGCCAGGACACAGTGCACGCGGCGACCATGAGCGGTGACTTCTTCAGCCACCTTCTGCAGCAGTGCCTCGCAGGCGGAGATGTCGTTCAGCGCGATATCGAACCCGTCGGACGCGAGACGGACAGCAACGGCGCGGCCAATGCCCTGGCTGGCACCAGTCACGAGAGCAACACCTTTTTCTGACGCCATACGATTGCGGGGAGACAAATGAGTTAGGATGGAAGGCTTTTAAACATTTATACTACACAAAACACATAGAACATGGGCAGCCCATCCGAATAACGAAATATATGAAAAGCGGCACACGTGATTGGTGCGGCCATTCGCGGTTTGCTCGGAACCGGAACCGGACACGTACAACGCACTACACAACTCCTTTCGATGATGCTCTCCGTCATCGCAAGGCACCTACCCCCTCGGACACGAACGTTACGTTCGTTTGCATCGTCTTCGGTTGCTCGGCAAGCAACTCCTATCGAGAATAATCCGCTCAATAAAGAATTTAAGATCTATCGCTGGGTAGCCGGACTTCTTTCTATCTATTTGTGTCGCTCTTCCCCTCATTCCTCTCCTTCTTTTAGAATCCAGATGAGCCTCAGAAGAAGCCGGAGCTTCAGTCTTACACCGTGGATCTTAACGAGTGTGGTCCTATGGTTCGTACCTACCACATCAGACCTGCGCACATCTTGAACGTTTTGTTCCTGCTCCATTATAGATTCTTGATGCGCTCATAAAAATCAAGAATGAAATAGATCCAACACTCACATTTCGTCGCTCATGCCGAGAGGGCATTTGCGGCTCTTGCGCAATGAATATTAATGGCCAGAATACTCTGGCCTGTCTCTGTCGCATCGACCGAAATGAAAATCAAGACACAAAGATCTATCCGCTTCCTCATAGTACTCCTCTTTCCCTATTTTCCTGTCTACGTCTCACGCACGCGTGTTTTAGTGTATGTCGTGAAAGACCTTGTTCCCGACCTCACTCTATTCTACAAGCAGTACAAGTCTATCGAACCCTATCTCCAGAATGACAATCCTCCTGCTCTGGGCGAGTTCCTGCAATCCCCAGAAGATCGCAAGAAACTTGATGGCCTTTATGAGTGCATCCTCTGTGCCTGTTGTTCCACTTCCTGTCCCTCGTACTGGTGGAATCAAGACGAGTATCTTGGCCCAGCCACTCTCATGCAGGCCTACCGCTGGATCGCTGACTCACGCGATACCTACAAGGCAGAGCGTAAGCAGAAGCTCCAGAACGAGATGAGTTTGTACCGATGCCATACCATTTTCAACTGTCCGTATCTCGATTTTCCGTTCTCGTCCCTCGTTACTATTTTAACGCGTCGATAACCTCGTCTAGGTGCCCGGACATGCCCAAAGGGCCTCAATCCCGCCGCTGCAATTGCTCAAATCAAGCTTCATCTCACTGCGGAATAAGGAGTGTAGATGAAGACCCAGGCGGAGGGATGAGCATGGAAGGAGGCGATGTATACATTCATTGTTTTGGCGCCTACACGCCCCTTTAATACGCGAATTGGCTGCACAGTAATTATATTTCGTCCGTGTGCCAATGTGCGAGGGAAATCACAAGCAGAAATGTGATCCAAAGAATCAAATGCCCATTATTCAGTCCTGTCCGCTTTATGTCTTTGTGCATGCGCAGAGTGTTATATCATTATATACCAATTGTGACTACCAACGAGTTGATGTGATGTCAGCGCATCATGTGGTGACCACGAGGGATTATATGTTCAGTAATCACACGAGCACTACTTGTGTACCTGTAATTAGAATTGTGACTCATGGCAGTGGCCGCGAGCGAGCGTACATGGCCTCCGCTTAGTCAAGATAATATACAAGATTCGTTTCTTCAACATCTCTACATCTCTTTATCGGCAAACTAGTCAAAATGTGCGCCTCCGTTGATCGAAATCTGGAGAAGTCACTGTGAGTTATCACGATAAAAGATGTATATCAAAGTACGCACAGTTTGTCCTGTTGTTTGTCGTTCGTTAGTCAGGTTCAGCGATCTATGCAGGGTGCAGGGAAGGCTCCACCGATTGAAAAGACTCACCTGTGATGAACCCTGCCTCCTTGGAAGCCAGATAGGAAACTAAATTGGCAACTTCCTCGGGCTCACCAGTGCGGCCCACCGCCGTCGACATGCGGACCTGTGCGCGATGGCAATAAAGCATTCAGCGATGCACAAGCCGGGTGGGATAGGACTAGGAATACTAACCCCGTGGCGCCCTGCACGTGGACCGGCAAGTGGCTCCAAGAAATCATCAAATGCGTCAACTGTCCCAACGAGTACTCGTAAGAGGCCGAGACAAGACACGAAAAGGTGGACTTACGAAGCCGTGTCTCTATTCCTCCAGGAGCGTATGCGTTTACAGTAATTTTGTGCTTCCCAAGTGCCGATGCTGCCGTCCAGAGAGGGTCAGAGTCACAAGTCCTCCGGATGACGCGCTCATTCTGGAGAAAAAACACATACCGGCGCTTTGTGTCATGCCTCGGATAGCGAATTTGGTTGCTGAATACGCGAATAGCGATTCCGTGGCTGACGGTGGCCGTGTTTTCTTTAGCAATCGATCATCGAGGAAAAGGTGGAGAGACTGTAAGTATTACCTTTCAAGCCGGCAATGGAAGATGCACCTATCGCAATAAGAAATTCGTATGGCACATCAACGCGTCGGTGCGTAGGCCACATATTTGGGCGTACCGATAATGCGCCCGCCTCGCCCCTGCGATATCATCTGTTTACCCGCATGTTTGTAGCAGAGCATAACGCTACGCGCATTCACTGCCATCTGTTTGTCGAACGCCGAGACTGATGCTGCACCGTTTCACCAGATGAGATACATATGATAGGGGCAAAGCCCCAAGCCTGAAGAGGCACGCTGACGTTCAAGTTACTTACTCGACAGGAAGGACTCTATGATCACGATGCCAGCATTGGCCACCATCTGCAGAACACGGCCGGGCCCATCAACAAACAGCCCCGCGGGGGTGATTTCATGGATACAGACTGTCACCGCAGCGGCGACAGACCTGGGAACCGATCTAGTTCACATACCACGTCTAGGCCGCCCAGCTCACGCACGGTCCGCTGGATCATGCCGGTGACCACCGACTCGACCGATACGTCTCCTGGAGTGGTGATCGCGCGCCGTCCCTTTTCCTCGATCTCTTTGGCCACCACATCCAGCTCTGGCATGTTCGGCAGGTCATTCAACGCGACGTCGTACCCATCGTCAGCGAGCCGGAGTGCTATGGCACGGCCTATGCCCCGCGCCGCGCCAGTGACCAATGCGACGCCTTTAGGATGGATTTCGGAGGACTCGGAGGATTCCATGTCGATGGTGCAAGTGTCGTCGAATGGGTTTGGGGGAAGGCGAAGAACCTTAGTTCGGGCTTTTGATCAGGATTGACCCTTATAAAGGTACTAGACATATTCGTCAGTATTAGGATTGGTGCCTCATCTTTAAACGGTCGCCAAAATCGTGGCAAGTATTAGGATCACACTGACGGTATTAGAAGGGTTGTAATAAAACGACAACAAATGTGGCAGTATTATACTAGGACATCCAATAGGTGGGCTGCATATATATATACTAGTAGTCGATCAAGCGTGAACTGTACTCCATGCACTTGGGATGAGAACGCCGTCTCACAGAAATAGGCTAATTGAACACGAAACCTCTTCATGGTAAAAGGTAGTATATTTCAGGCAAAAGTTGACCTCCATATACTGTTATGCTCTGCGAACTGCACAGTGTCAAACATTCACTGGCACATTGACTTAACTCCCCTTAAACTGCACCGCACTTACAGCAGCCGCTGTAAGCGCGCAGTTTACTCATCGATAGGCCAATCAATAGGAAACCGGCTGTACCCGCC
>QFEA01010776.1:0-10701 GCA_003315975.1 Lactifluus echinatus
CCTGGTCCACGCAGGTCATGGCACATAACGAACTTCTGGGAGGCAAATTTCATCTGGCCTTGACGAAGACTCAGAGAAACAGGGCGGGGATAGATGCAACAGCCCATTGTAATCACCATGCGACTTCAAGCGAGATGGGTGAGGATGTTATGTTCAATTGAAAAGTTGTGACGGCCCGAGACCGTTCCCACTAATATAATGAGAATGATTACTTCATACGTGCGAGGATGGGAGCCCAAAAGGCGTCGCCAGGGTCACACTTTGCTTGCTTGTCATAGTCATACCACGTTGTCACGCTCGTCGAGTCCGCGACGATCGCGCGCTGTGCATAAGAAAACGCGGAGGCTTGCAGGATGAACTGCGTACGTGCGCGTTTAGGATCGGGTTCTGGCGTCGGCTTGTGGGCAATCAGGAGCTGCAGTTATTTTTTTGTTCAAATAGATGATTCAGTATGAAGACGTGTCGGGTGTTGTAGCACGGCACGGGCGCCGAGTTGAAGAGCTTACGGTATCGGGGTATCGCACCGGTCGACGAAAGTTGACTGCGATGGACTTGAGAATAAAAGATATGCCGTGCGCACGGAGGAACGCGTCGGCTTGAGCGGGCCCGCCGAGCTCGTGGCCGATGGAGGATATCCAGTGTATGCGACCAGACTCGAAGAAACGAACTTTTTGATTTTTTGCCCCACCCCAGGGGAAAAAAAGGTGCAGTACGTAAGTACATGCACCACCATTGAAATGTAAATGGGGCCGCGAGACAAAGTGCGCACCGTATCTGACGTTATTGACGTGTCTGGTAGGGTAAATGATGAGGAAGTCAAGAGTGGACCTATCTCTTTGAAAGGGAATGGGCAAGCCGGACGTACTGGAAAGAGTCATGATCCCCCCATACTATGGACTGTTCCCAAAAGCTGGCGGTATCAAAGCCGCGATCTTCAAAGTATATGCGCCCCTCTTCAGCAGCGGATAGCGCTGCTGTGGGCCGTTCGTCCGGCGAGGCAGGCCCTTGCGAGCCTTCAGGGATGTGAAATGGGGATGAGGGATCGCGAAAGACCGCCTGTAGTTCCTATTAGGGAGGAGAGATGTCAAGAAGGAAAAGGAGTGTGAAGTGGTGTTAACCTGCACGTATTGAAGATAAATTCCTCGCGAACCTCGAACAACGGGAGAATGTCCTCCTTGATGGATTCAATGATGGACTCAACATCTGGACAGCCTGGCGCGAACGTGAACGTGGCGTCGGTACTTCCTACTAATTCACGTGACGATGACGTAAGGACAGCCTCAGGCGACGGCTTTGGATTGAATTCCATAGGTTCGGTTTCTTTCTCCAACCACCACCACACAGTCCAGGAGACTTTCTATTTTGCGACTGGTTCGCCTTCGGCCCATTCTTTTGGCTTTCTATTGTTTTTGCTTTCGCTGTTACGGAGCTTTCCCTCTTGTCACCTGCTGCTGCCAGTTCTCGCTGCTCGCTACTTGCTCTGTATCTAGAATGGTCGCTCTTTCTCCTAGGTTTACTTTCTTGGCTGCACTCTGCCTTCTTTCCGCCCTCTCTTCGGCTCCAATCTCTGACGCGGCTGCCCTACCTTTACGAGCTTCGGGTCATACCCCGACAAATGTCGCGGTTGCATCGGTCTTTCTCGGCCCTGATGAGAGAAACCCCCGCACAGACGCGCGTCGTTTTCTCTCTAGGGACTCCCATAGACATATAAAGGTATACGATAGTCCTCCCGTTATTCCTCTCCCAATTTCCGAAATTACTTCCGGGGCTCCTCAAACGGGAAAGACGGGCTTGGATGATAGCCCCACTAGCCCGAGTGGCAAAAGCGAGGACAAAGGTCTCTCCGGCGATAGTTCTTCTGGAGAGAAGGATGGGCCTTCAGGAGATAATGCCTCTACCTCCAAGAAGAACGAGAGGGCGAAAGTCAAAGTACGTATGATCTGGTACAACTGGCGGTCATCCTCACCCGCTTGAATAGGGTCGTCGCTTTTACCCTTTCGCTGGACTCAGCAAGTTATGGTCCGGCGATGATTACAAGAAGCTAGAGGGTAAGCACAGCACTGAAAGTAGCCATTCTCATTATACTGAAAACATCATCGAATTTGTAGATGTCCATCATTATTATGCCCGTGTACCCCACCGTCACCATCATCACCACCATCACCATCACCATGACCGTCGTCGCACCCTGAAGACCAGACGGGGCGATTTGAAAGGCGACGGGGATCACCCTTCTTCGGTCATCTCTGCGGAAAACAAGCGCGAAGTTCACGTCGGGCGGTCACCTCATTATCATCAGGATCACCACCATCACGGATATGAGAAAATAGTTGTCTCTGGGAATAACGATCATGTTCATGTCAGACGTTCACCTCATCATCATCATCATCATCACGACCACCACCACGGATACGATAAAGTGATTGTTACCGGTGACGATGACAACGTACATGTTGACCGGTCAGTGTTCATTGAAGGAGAGCAAGGCCAATCGTACGTAGTTCCACATGCCACGAAGCGCAATGTGGCGCAAGAACTGTTCACTGTGCCTTCATTGAACAACAAGCGAAGTGGCGGTTCAGATGGTGCTCCGGGGCGTGTCGATATCATGGTGCGTTTCTCGTCAGCAGACCCTGACTTTTTTTCAAACCACCTATAGAGCCCCGTTGCTGGCTCATCGGAGGGCGAGCGTCTTGCTTCCCTTGTCCTGGCCTTGTCCGATTCTGCCACGTCTAACAATTCGACTACCTCATCAGCTGCTTTTGTTCTCAATGCATCAGATACCAATGCGACTCGGTTCTACCTTAACCCTTCCTCCGTCAACTCGTCCAGCTACATGCTCGCCTCAGATGAGAAGCTCGTGACACTTAGCTTACCGGTGTTTGATGCAACCTCGGCGAGCATTATCTCGTACTGTGCTACCTTCGATCCCAACCCCCCAGAGCCAGCGCCACTCACAGCGGAGGAATGCACTGCCAATCAAGCCGGTGGGTATCGGAGTCAACTGTTCGCATTCAATCCGAATTCGGGAATCGTGAGGCCTATGTGGTACCAAGGGCAAGATGATGGGACAGATCCAGAGAAGAGTGGATGTACTGGGAATGTTGATCCCTCGACACCTCAGAGTGCTTCTCAGGCGAGTGTGACGGAGATGGAAGACAGAAATGCCACTTCAAGTCCGAGTACCGATCGGACTCCGATGAGTGATTTTTCTATTCTCACGGCGGACTCTTCGCAGACGGCACCATCAAACTCTTCCGGAGGCAATGTCTCGGGTGCGCAAGCCGTAGCTCTGGTCTTCGTGGCTACCGACCCCGAGGTACAAGACGCCGCAGCGAGCTCCGTTGCGGCTACTGGAGCAGTCGGGCCTAGTACCAGTGCCCCTACAGAAACAGGCTCTTCTACGACAAGTGCAATGGCAAGTCCCACGGCTATAACGTCTTCGACTGCACCTGCCGCAGCTTCTAGCTCGAGCTCTGTACCGACCATGACAGTTTCTTCTGTTCAATCGGGCGCTGCAGTTTCGATACCAACATCGAGCACGCCCACGTCTGTTTTCTCCTCGACGTCGCTAGGGCCGGGGCCGAGTTCAGTTCCTTCAACGGTTCTGGGTGTACAAGTCGTTGCCGAGCAAGAAAGCAATGTACCGTCTGCAGCTGGCGCAAACGCTACACCCACAATGACATTAATGAACACTCAACCATACGACTGGATGTTCAAGCTGGATTCACGGCAATGAACGGCAGAGACGAAAATGGCTAAGCAACTATCCTTTACACTTTTACCTTTGTGTGCCCTCCTTTTCATTCTTTTACTTGTTTGGGACATGTCCAGATACAGAAATTTCTCTGGATTGAACCCTACTGCATGTCATGTATGCAGTATTATTATGTTATGTTGTATTAATGCGATTTGTTATTTAATACTCCTTTTTGATTTGATACGCGTACGCGTGGCGTGTGTCAGGAAGTGACTGCGCGCACTGCGCAACTGATGCAGATGCAAGTCAGGGCTGGGCTGGACCCCGGACAACGGGTGTTGCAGATAATTGAATGGGAGGACAGAAACCAGGGGTGCCACGGGGTCTTGCCCTAATCTGGCATGGCACCTGCGCTAATTACAATCTACGCGAGTAGCTGAGCTCCTCACTCGGTTTTGAGCACGACCCCCACTGCATACGCAGCACCAAACAATTTCCCTCCTCTGTATACTATTTCCTAGCTGACACCTCATCTTGTAAAAGGTCATCTACCACAATGCAACAGAAACCACCTCAAACCGGCGTGCCCACGCGCCAGTACGGTACCTCTGGCAGGCCCGTCAAGGTCATCGCGAACACGTTTGCCATCAAGACTCTCCCCACCAAGCCGATATACCACTATGATGGTGTGTGTGTCTTGCTCTGGCCTGTCCGATGCACTTTTTTGTCTGTTGTCTGAGTCTGCTTCCACACGCTAACCAATGAACGTGTCTTTCGGGTCGCAGTTGGTACGTAGGGTTATTCTAAATCGTGATCTTTTATCCGTGTCACGCACTCAATTTCTGCGCTTTTGGATAGTCATCGCTCCCGTTTCTGAACGCCCCGGACGCGATGTCGAGTTGAACAGCCGTCGCGGGCACGAAATCGTGCATCGTTTGCAGAACATCACAGCGCCTTCGGTCTTCAACCCACGCGCCTTTTTTGATGGCAAGAAGAACCTGTTCTCTGTGGGCCCTCTGAAGATGCAAGGCAACGCGGCAGAGGTGAGGCAACCCTGTTTCTGGTCTAAATACGTGTAGTCGGCCCCGCGAGGTGGAGCTCATTCGGTTTGCTTGGCAGTTCGTGGTTAGTATGAGCGACGCACCACAGCCGGCTGGAAGTACCCGTGGTCAATTCCGCGTGAGGCTGACAAAAGTGAATGACATGTAAATATATTCTATTTTTTATCATTCCTGCGACCCCCGTTGGGTTGTGGCTCCATATGGCCGTGGCTAATCCCCATTCTCGATCCAAGCAATCTCAGCCATCGCGCCAATGAGATTTTCTCGGGTGGCTGCGAAGTGAGCCAAATCGCTCTCACGTTCTTGCAGATCGTGATACGGCAAGCCCCAATGCTGTAAGCGAGCCCCGCGTTTTTGCCATTCGAAGTATGCCCCGCTGATCGCGTGACCAAGGAAAACAAATACGTTTAACAGCCGCTCGGTGTTCACCTCTGCAAGCAAAAAGTCCCTGAGCGGCGGTTTCAACATCTGGAATGGCTTCTTCCAGTACGATATGCGGTCTCTCCTTGATTGGCCCTTGCTTATCCACTGTCCTTCGTGCTTCAGGAGCGTGCGCCCCACATTGCACGGACTCGTCGTCAACGTTGATGTCTCGCATGCGGTTGTGTACGGATCTAAGCTGCCTATATCCTATCTAGCTCTCACTTTCTGGCCAGTTACGAGGAAATGCCGGTCCTTGACTGGGCGTGCACATTCCTCTCGAAATTCTCAACTTCTCGTCGGAGGATTCAGTTTCAGGACTTGGAACGCTTGGCCGACTCGGACGTCAAATTGTTGAAGAGCGTCCTCAAAGGCGTCAACGTCACGGTTTCGGTTCCTGCAGGACTTCGTTCGGCGCGTCCGATCAAGGATCTTGTCTCCAACGTCGGGAATTATGCCTTCATGAAAGGTGACGACGAGACGACAATCAAAGTCCGTTCCATGATGTTTGCTATTGCCCTTTCTGACCGCATACCCTCAGGACTATTACGAAGAAAAGTACAGTTTCAGACTTCGATACCCCCGATTATTTGGTATTTGCGTCAACGTGCAACAGAAGACCATCGTCCCTGCAGAAATTTGCACCATTGTTGGCGGGCAGATGTTCAAGAAGATGCTCATGCCCGAGCAAATGTCTGAGATCCTGCAGCACGTAACCAGAAGTCCGCGGGAGCGGATCGAGGCAATCGAGCGAGGCGTCAATAGCGACGTGAGCTTTCGCGTTGTTGATCACTGACACTGCTCTGATGTCAGCAAAGTTCCTCGACTACAAGAACTCGCCGTTCTTTGCTCAGATTGGGATGCAGATTGACCTTCATCCTATGGAAACTGCCGCTCGCTTACTTACACCTCCTGACATTCAATACCAGGGTTCCGTCGTTGACCTCTCAGCACAAGCGGAAAGGGTGAGCCGAGCCCGTATACGCCTGGCCTACAGCTTAAAATGCAAAACAGCAAACGGGGACGCACGGCACTTGGAATGTCGTAAGGCGGCAGTTCTTCCGTCCTGCCCCACGCAGTTTGTGGACTATCGTTTCATTTGCGCCGCAAAATTTCCCTTTGCATGAAGTTGAGCAGTCTGTGATGAGGCTCAAGCAATGTTGCGAGAGACTCGGTGAGCATATTGATTTCCGCTCTATCTTTCATGTCTGACGTTGTCATTAGGGATGGGTAAGCCCACATCAGAGTAAGCTTGTTCTCGAAGTTTGACTTTTTAAAGCTATTGAAGTCGCTGGCGGCCGACCCGCGTCCGCGGCTGGTGGCGTGGAAAGGGTAAGTGTCTCTCTGCTGGAATATCCTCAGTATATTAATACTACCCAGGCATTAGAGGACGCACTATCCCAGCTGGATTCCAGGATCGGCGAGATCGGTCTGAAGCAAAGACCTCCTTGCCTAGTTCTTGTTGTCCTTCCCGATAGTGCCGCTGCCCAGCGGAAAGCCGTGAAAGCATGGGGCGATGTCACGAGGCAGGTGGCCACACAATGTGTGGTAGGTATTAGCCTCCTGAGTCCATTCATCGTCTAATTTATCGCTCAGAAAACCATGAAATTCAGAAAGGCTAATGACCAGTATTATAACAATGTTGCGCTCAAGTGCGATGCAACCTCTTTGATATATGATGAGGAAAATCACAGTTAAATATAGGATAAATGTGAAACTGGGCGGTATCAATTCTCATCCCATCGGCCAGATATATACCGGTCTTAACAAGGATCCTACGATGGTTGTAGGTGAGTGACCTCATTACAATATGTGAGGATTCTGCTAAATTGTGATTGTTAGGTGCCGATGTCACTCACCCAGGCCCAGGGATAAGGGATAGACCATCCATTGCAAGCCTCGTGTCGTCCTTTGATGTCACGTTCAGTCGATATGCTGCGTTTACTAGAGTACAGGCTCCTCGGCTAGAGGTAATTGAGGAGCTCGGAGATATGTTCTTGGTAAGTATTTTCCGCACATCTCGGCGTAGAACTTATCCTTAAACTTAAAATAGACAGCGCTTCGGTATTTCCTGCATGTCAATCGGACTAGCCCCAGAAGAGTCATTTTCTATCGTGATGGGGTATCTGAAGGAGAATATCAAACTGTTGAGGAAGTCGAGGTCAAGGCTCTCTCAGGTATGAGATAGTCTACTCATCCCACAATAAGCTGATGCCCGTACCCTTTTTAGATGCATGGAATAAGTTTTCTGAGATCCCTGAGGCTGGCATTCCAAAAGGCATTCCTGTCCCTCTTATCTTCATTGTTGTGGGGAAGAGGTAAGGTCCTTCCTTTCTTGACCATTGGTATTGCTTATAGTACAATCAGACACCACCTGAGGTTCTTCCAAGGAGCTGGGCCAAAGTCAGTTGTACTTCAGTGCCTGTCATCTTGTCTAAATCCATTTTCAGTATCAAAGATAAGACAGGAAATATCTTTGGTGGTCTAGTGGTGGATAAGGAAGTTGCAAGCCCCAATAAGTTAGATTTCTATCTCCAAAGCCACCCTGGTCTCAAAGGGAGTGAGTATCCAGGTTGTGGATTCAACACAGAGCGTTGACTTTGCTATCCAACAGCAAGCAGGCCAAGTCATTACATTGTCCTATATAACAAACTTGGCTTCAGTATAGACATGTCAGTGCTTCATTTTTTTTCTTAGATCTCCTCTCATCGATTACAAAGTGTACAACAAATCAGCTACTTCCTGTGTTATTCATATGCCAGGTGCACAAGATCCGTGTCCATCCCGGCGCCAGTTTATTGTAAGTTCCATTACGAACGGTTGAGTTCGATACTGAGCTCAATCACCTCTTCCAGACGCGGATGTGAGTCCCTTTGACTTACCCTTGTCACCGTGCTAATTGCAGATAATCAGATCGTTTGCTCCCGCGCCGGTTTCTACCTTGACGAGAATTTGGGATACTCCGATTTTGGCAGCAGTGGAACTGGTTTCGACCTCTCTGTGTGGCAGAAAGGCTTCAAAGCACCCGGTCCTCAAAGCATGTACTTTATCTGATGGTAGTATGGCTGAAACGTAGCGAGAACAGTTTTTCTGGTAAAAGTAGCAAGACATGTAGGATATCTGTACTTGGTCCCGTTCCAAGTAGGTCTTGGACATTCTTGATGAGACGTTATATTGTATTACACATCTTGATGTCGAGGAGACTGAAAATCCGTTAGGGCGACTACGATAAAGATAAAGATAAAGAGTCCGAAGATGTGCATGTGCATCATGAATGGAACCGAGCCCGGAAATGAACGGGCCGATTTAATATAGCTGCTGTTCTGACCGGGTCGTTCGTCGTTACAGCTTTGACCAGTTTCTGAATCTCGTCGAACTACGAGACATGTCTGGACAGCCTATTCTCCCTTCTGTTTCAGAAATCTATGCATCTACCGACATCTCTGAGGACGGTCCCTTGGCGCAAGCCTTCGCTACGCTCTTCGAACCGTCCCCCGCTCTTTTCAAATTCCTTGTTCCCTCAGTAGTCACCACTATCACGCATTCCAGAGGCCACATCCCCATTCCGCATCGCACCTACAACGCGCTGGTAGACATGGCGATAAGTATACTCGAAGGATGGCCACGTGTCCAGCAAGCAAGTTTCTTAGGGGGACACCCACGAATTGGGGAAGTCAAGGGGCTGTCGGCGCTAAGCGAAAGCGAGCAGGCTGCTCACGCCACGCCACCCGAGGTCCTGTCCCGTCTCTCAGTGCTCAACGAGGAGTACGAACGCAGGTATCCAAGCCTGCGATACATCACCTTTGTGAACGGCAGGAGTAGGAAGGCGATAATGATGGAGATGGAGGAGAAGCTTGGGATCGACGGCGCATGGGTAACGGGGGACAGTACGGAGGTCTACCAGCCTGAAAGTGAGGAGTGGGAATCGGAGGTCAGGAGGGCACTGCAGGACATCAGGAACATCGCCAAGAGCAGACTGGCCGCGTTGGGGGTGGACGGCGACAAGGAGGCCGAGAGCTAATTAGAGAATGAGGCCCCTCGCGAAGCCAAGTATGTCAGCACGTAGGGTTTGCGATGATCGCACAATCGCACAACAGGTCCATTTTTTTTATTTTTCCGGCGGCTTCCGCGGATAATTACGGGATCTAGAACCCCAACCTCCACGCCACATCGCCACAGCTGCCCTGAATTCGAACCTGGGCCTCAGCGGATAATAAGCGGACGACAACGACAACGGCGGCAAAATACAATGTATTATATATATACGACTTGTGAGGAATCTATGTATGCAGCGAGGCTATAGGATATCTGAGGCGAGACGAGGACGCGCTTGGGAGAGAGCGAGCAGTGACCTGACCTGAGTAGCGCTGGTGCCTGTCGACCTGACCTGATCTTGGCACGTGGACACGACCGCCGCCGTCGCAATTCGTCGTTTTTTCCCACTTAAGAGCAGCAGAACGATGGGTCCTCCGTCTCGGGATCAGATCTGGTTTCTGCGGAGAATCGCACTGATCTCTCTCACTTTTCTTGCTGAGAAGCAGTAACTCTTGGTAGCCATGTCCAACAACGTTCAGCCTCTGGTAGACGAGAAAGGGTCTTCAGCTAATGATTCCATCTCTCCCCTTCCCGGAGACCAATATGTTGCCCGCCCAGAGATCGATTATTCTTCTGTCGGTGCCTTATTCCGCAGTACATGGCGGCGCTTCCTGAGCTTATGGACCAGGCGCTTCGTCCTGTCCTTGCTCGCTGGTCAAGTCGTCTCGCTGTGCATTACGTGCACAAATGTCACCACCGAGGAATTGACGACCGGGAATTGGCAGTTGCCCACCACCCAGACCTTCTTCCTGTACCTGCCCCTTCTTTGGAGTATGGACACTCTACTAACAGGTCCACCTGCAGATACTTTTCCATCTTCGTGATCTATACCCCCTACACGATCTATCAGTGTATGCTTTTGGCCGTTTTGAATGCATGTCGAACTATGCTTATGTTAGAACCGTTTTAGATGGTTTTCGCGGCTGGCTCAACTTGATTTACCGAGATGGGTGGAAATGTATGCATACACAAAATGTCTGTATGTACTTTGAAGGATTGATGATTTTCCACCCAGATATTATACTAGCCTCCTGCGACGTCGAGGGTAACTTTTTGGTCGTCAAAGTCAGTTCGCTTCGTAGTGTGAGTTTACCTGTAGGTTGCTAACTCGACACGTCTCAGGCCTACCAATATACAAATCTCCTTTCGTGTATGCTTCTCGATGCGTAAGTCTTGTCTCCACAGAGCCGTTGTGATTTCCGACTCACATCTTCCAGATGGGCAATCCCTGTGTGCATGGCCTTTACATACGTATATTTGCGCACACGCTACCACTGGACGCAAATCCTTGTATGTTTTTTTTACTTGGCCCTGGATATTCTTTTTACAAGTCATTTATTAGGGCGTTCTGATCTGCGTGGCTGGCTTGGGGCTTCTTGTTGCTTCCGATCAACTCACGCATAAGGATTGGGCTGCAGTTAACAA
>QFEA01010836.1:0-11371 GCA_003315975.1 Lactifluus echinatus
AGATCTGAGGCGTTCAGTTTTGAAGAAAGGAATGCATCGAGGTATCGCAGTGCACCACGCCATGCTTGTGGAGAAGTGGAGAAGTACGGGCAAGCAAGTTGTTGGGCGAGTAGCAGGTTGAGATCCTAGGAGGATGGCGATGGCCCGAGTCAGGTTACGTCATACGAGTGATTATTGGATTATTGCTACGACGTGTTTGACCGTTTGACCATAGTCCATAGCTCATATTGTTTGCGAACAGATGGCTCTCATCGAGGTATGGTTCAATCGTCACTCACTGATAGATGTATTAACAGACACCATCGCAGGTAATTGCCAACGATCGCTTGGGACGTAAAGGTCCAGCCCTTCTCATAGCTTGCCCCAAGTTCTTTATGGTACTGATGCACCTTCGTCTAGTGCGCGTCAAATGCAGCTCTGATGACACCGTTGGAGATCTCAAGAAGCTCATCGCTGCACAGACGGGTACAAATTGGCAGAAGATTCAACTCAAGAAGTGGTACGTGACTTGTCTGTTTCTACCGTTTTCTCCATGCAGAAACCGAATCCCAGGTACACCACATTTAAGGACCACATAACACTTGCTGACTACGAAATACATGATGGGATGAGTCTCGAGATGTATTAGCTATGTCTTTTCAGACGTTTTGTATCATTGTTATCCAGTCGTCTCAAAATTTGTTGTACTGTAATCTTTGATCGTCCGCGCCGACTCGGATCCTGGCGATTTCTGAGTTTCGGAGGCTTGAAGTCGTGGATTCGACTGGCTACGCCTTTGAGTTCCTTACAGTGGCTGCATCTTGCATTGTGACCTCTGAACATCTGATCATTAGCCTCCATTGTGTCCTCCAGAGACACAGCCTCACATGAACTCTCGTCGAGCGTGAGGCGCCGCATTAGGCGATAAAGTAAGTGGTATAGTAACAACCGACATGTAACATGAACGACCAAAAATCACCGAAAGTCTCCATCTAGCATAAAACCCGGAAAACACGACAGAAAATCCCAGAGTGTAATCAAAAGCCCAAGTCGATCAGTCCTCAAAGGTGAGGTCAACCACCTCACTGGCAGCCGTTCCAACGACAATCGGGGAGGGAGATCTCAACTCGCGCTTTACGGACGAGCCGGGTTGCTGCTCTGCCATTAAGGCTTGCAGTTCGGCCTGCCCGTACAGTCACAGTCGTCAGACGTGACCAATAGGTGAGTATATGACTAACTCCCGCTGACCTGAAGAGTTCGGATGCGCTGTGAGCGAGCGTCGAGTGCTTCCTTCTTGATTGTAGGTCTCTTCGATGGACCGGGCGTGGCGATCGATTGATCCTCCCGTGTACGCTTTTTGCGATTGATTCCGGGTTCGTTGCTGCGTTGAAGACCTACATCTGGTGTGGTGATGATACCTTGGGCCTTCAATAGTTCTGGAGGTGTATTAGCTATGACTCGGGAAAGTAGAGGAGGTATAATACCTCTGGGACGATAAAAAACCTTGATAGTCCCATATGGCACGTTCACTGGGTCGAGATAATCCGCGATGATGCCGTATGTGGGCTCGTTTACAAGTTCCTCGTCAGCAGTGCTGAATAGATCAATGGGCCGTTACTTGAGGCGTCTCAAAAAGCGTGGGCACAGGAATGTACCTGACATGGTGCCATCCCGCCTTCTTACTGCGCTCCGATATCCGTCCGCTGTGCAGTCCTTCGCCTGTAGTGGCCCAGCCCTCTACAATACGCAGCGTCTTGCTGCGAAAGGCCCGAACTTCTATTGTGCCCATCTCAGCAACGACAGGGGCGTTTTCCATGTCAGGGTCTTCGGCGAGTATTGAGTTCAGACAGATGCTGAAACAAAACACCGAATGTCATACCGACAAGTTCCAGATCTTGAAACTTGAAAGGAAGAATCGAACTAGTCGTCTTGTAAATCCCTCTTATTTCGCCTGTCTGCCCAACCTGTAAGTGGGTCCGGTAGATCTCAACTCCGTCGATGCGCAGGTGGAGGGACAGTGGAAATTCGGACAGTTTGTTCGTAAAAGTAAACTTGAATTTCTGGGTTGTGATAGTATTTCCCGCCTGTCGCTCATCAAGAGGTGAGAAACATTGCTCACCTTCCCAGTCTCACTTGCTATAAACGCTCTCACGGACGACGGGCCCTCTTGATTTACACCATACAATTCCAATTCCTTCCCATCGCATACAATGGAAAAACTCAAGAAGGGCAAATCCAGAGGCATGAAGGTTGAAGCTCTGAAGGTGTAAGGTGGGCTCCGAGAGCAGCCGCGCCGCGAAATGCACAACCCTTATAATTGCCGTCACCGTGTGTGAGAAGCTGGAAATTGGCAGCCCGGGCCGCTGGCGACCGAGTTTTGTAATTGCCAGGTTTGGGTGACGTTGGCCCGGGCACTGGCACTGGCACTGGTGAAAATGAGAGTGGGATGGGTATAGAGACAGTGGATGGAGGCAGATTGGAGATATGCAAGCCAAACTGTCGTGCATGACGGTGATTATCTCGTATCTTGAATGGCGTGATTTTCTATAATCATCTGGGAGGTTTCTCTTTGATGCTGAGTAGGATGTGAGGCCTACGTCAGCGTATTTTGTGAAAACTGATGAGTTGTTTGGAAGGTCAGCGTGGAAATGACAGCCTATGGATAGCACGGGTAACTGCTAGACAGGTAGACGTATCATTTGCATGCCTGGGTCATATGACGCGTAATGTCATACAACGAATACACTTCATCTCAACATCCCATAGAATCCGTGATGATAAGTTCTTCCAACTTCTTATCCCTGGGAGCAATGGAACGTTGAAATGTGTCAGGAAGACTATAAACACATTCAGTATCACTCTTCGCTCAGGAGAAAACAGCAAATTACTTTACCAACCTTCCCGAGTATGTAGCTTAGCTCGCGATATTTGGCATCTCGTTCTTTGTCCACGTTAGAAACTGAAGACAAAAATGCGACCATGATAAACAAACTTGCGTCCACAAAGTGTCTTCCAGGACAGATTCGCCTTCCATATCCGAATGCAGATGTCAGGATAATATCACCACGCAAGCTCCCATCTGGATTGAGGAGTTGCTCCGGTTTGAAGGCATCTGGCTCTGGATATACCACAGGATCGTGCTATATTGCCCTGCAATGAACTGTACACCACAACTGTGAACGCACGAGGAACGTAACCTACCGTGTATTTCCGATTAACGTGGCACCTGGCAGCATGTGGGTTGGCAAACATCAAATAGATTCGCCTAAGAAAAAAACCGCACAAACCCTTAGGTATGAAGAAACCTGCCAAACGGCAGGAAAAGATTCTCAAAAGGCTAGCAAAACATCTGTACAAAAAGACAGACGATTCGTTGTATTTCGTCATAACACAACCGTTTGGGATGCAGGTTCTTCCTGCAGTGCGGGGAACTGCGGATGTCAACAGGCTTTCTTCCTGGATCTCTTGGGTGTTCCGAATAGACGAGGTCTTCGGTGATGGCATGCGGGACCACTATGGATCGATGGGGATGACTCAAAGGCTCAAGTATTTGGCTCAAGTGATAGTTGATGAGACGCACCCAAAGGAGTAACAGGTCGCCATCTCAAAACTTCCCTGCACAATGTATTTGCATCAATGAATGGTAACCTTGGGCGGTCCTCGAAAGTCGGAAGCCGCTCTCGTCCTGTGACAGCATCAAGTTCATCCTACGTGCGCCTTTCTTTGTATGTCAGAATAGAGCAGGATTGCTAACAAAAAACGTCTTCATTGCCGATGGCCGATACAAGTCTGGAGAGTGATCCAATACTTCCATAATCTCAGAGTATCTTCCACTGACTTACAGTATCGACTCCAGCTGAAGAAAGCGATTTTAGACCAGATCTCAGCAATGTGATGGTCCAAAATCTAAACACCAGCATACATCGAGCCTAAAGCGTCGATAGCCATTTCTTCTGCAATATCGACCATGTCAATCACCTAATTCTCAAAAAGGTCGAGAGCAAGTGAAGGTTTTGCAGTGCCCCTGAGCTGTAGCAAATGTAATAATCCTGTTTTAGGTGTCGTTCTGTTGAAACAAATAGTAGCTCGCCATGCTTTCTTTTACGAACCAGATAGGTTCGTAGAGGACCTCCCGTCCTAGGTTATAGCCAAAACAGGCAAGCGGCTTGTAGCTGATCCACGGTAGCGATTCAGTAATATAACGCACTGAAGCGGTCACTGTTAGTATAACGTGCTGCGCTGAACAAAGTGAGATCAAATACGGAAAGGAAATTCATTAACGAGCAGTGCACCCGGATGCACCTTTTGCTGTTCATCGCCTTGGCCGCCTCGATTTCGTATTCTCAAGGCCTTGAACGTCATAGCCATACGTCATAGCGAGGAGCATCTCCCCTTGGAGGCTATACGTAATGTACAGAACAAGAACAATAGTTCAGATATGTTACGCAGGTCCAAAAGCGGCAACACTAACAGCTCGATATGGGCTTCCTAGTTACCCGAATTTGTTAACAACAAATAGGCCTTGGCTTGTTGCATCGGCCAATAAGATGCAACGGCCCCTGGGCGGAGCCCACGATTGGGGAGCTTGCGCGCCAAGTGATAAGACTCCGTATATCTCATGGTCGGAACAAGCCATTATGGTCACATCCTGGATAGAGTGACCCGGATAAACAAGCTCGGCCATCGAATAGAAGCACATACACCTCAAAGAACGCAATCATCGGACGATCAGCACAGATGTCCCCACGCTTTTCAAGGAGATCCTTCACGACTTTGGTTGTGTTCAGTACAGCGATGACCTGCCCAAAACGTTGAAAGACATGATACTTCCTGCAATCATAATTGTGAAAACAGTTGCCCCCAAGGGAAAGACACATACCATGCTTTTTGGAGAATCGAGTATGCGCAAGCCAGGAGTGTTTCGTTGGGATGTCGAGAAGGTTGCCGATCACAGGTAAAGGCCGGGGACCAGGAGGGTATGGCTGTCCCCCTCGCCTTTGATGATCCCGTACGCGCGTATGGCCCAAAGGGTGGCAACAAGAGACAAGGCAGTGAAACAGTCGAGGGCAGTCAGCAGTGAGACCATGATCTCAAGCATAAAACGGTAGTAGAGTCATGATCAAAGGTCATATATAGATCTCATCTGTCAGTAAAAAAGAATATTTATATCCGCACATAGATAGACCTTTGCGATACAGTAAAGGGTACGGGGTGTGGCACACCCTCGGGGTGGCAGTACTGCATGTAGAAAGCAAGAACTCGGATGTCTCCGCCGCCGATGGTCCTCGGAAAAGTCGGACTCTACAAACATTGTGTAGTTCGTTGATAATACGTTAATCTAATTGGTTCAGATGTCACGGCGATGGGTTACCGTTCACGTAACCTTCCGTATTTAAAACCTTTCGCTCTTTCCACCCACGGGAGTTGACTCGGAGAAGCTTCGACCGAATTGTTGACAGTGAATTGTTGACAGTGAAGCTGAATTTGTGTGACGCTGACCTTGACATTCGCACGGCCGTACGTAACACGCCCAATTGCATTGTAAGTTATGTGATATGATTATGGTTGTGAGGCATGGAAACAGGCTGTCCGAGTCTGCTTTATCGATATCCAGTACATCGTCTTCCTAGTGATAAGGAAGTTCATCGCGAGTGAGGAGATGTATTTTCCTGGCGAGTTCAGTTCCGGCAGCTATCCTTTCCTTTCGTCCTCGGAAATTCTCAAGCAAGTCGATTTTTGGGCGCTTCCTTCGGGTGTTTTTAATTGTGCCGAAAATGCTTTTATCCACTCCGCCGTTCCACAATCGAGGAGTGGATATCCATCTTAAGTCTTCAGGTCACCAATAATAATAGGACTTTGTCGGGGTCCAAAGCACTCACCATTTGTGGGCTCGATTTCAACTCCCACTCTCCAAAAAATACCGGAGTCTTCCGACACCACGGACGTGTCATAGTATGTCGTATACATATTGACACACGTCAACGACTTGGCGTGTGTTACACATGGCCCTTCCCTCACCTGCCAGCATCATAAAAGGCTTTCCAACATCGCTTAAGATTACAGTACTGCTCACCATTTTTTTTTACTGTGTTGTGGGGATGATGGCCGGTTCTGTTCTCTGAGTTCTGTCGACGGCTGAGAGTCAAGAAGACCTGTCCAAAGGCACCGTAGTGGTATCATGCATATATTCCGAACAGTGCCTGCCCTGATACCGTCACCGAGCCGGAACAAGCCACATTAGCCGATAAAATCATCCATTTACCCCTCTCTATTCAATTCAAACGTCATGCAGAAGAACATCAGACCGTTGCCAAGTCCGAGCCCTGAATAATTTAGTCCTCCCGGACAAATTTTCTTTGCCACGCTCACGCAAGACAGTGATAGGTACAGTACTAGTACTGTCCTGCCAATATCGGAATTGGAGTACGGTGATGCTTGATAGCCGACTGAGCCACCAACAGACCAAACCATACGGAAGGGACGAACTGCACGATATGCCTGCACCCTTGTCACTATTCTTGCAATTGAAGTTCATGTCATCCCTTGCGATGAGAAGCTTCAGTGTTCCGATCTATGCTGTAAAGATCCCCGCACGCACAGGTATTAAACAGGGCCCATTCACACTCTTTTTCCTTAACGTCGTCGTCTCTCGACTGTTCAGTCCCTCTCTACCAGTCTACTTTACTGCAATCACAATGATGTTCATGAGAACCATCGTAGCTCTCTCTCTTGCTCTTCTCGCTCTTGCTGCTCCGCCCAACCGGCGTCAAGATAGTGAACTTGGTGCGTACTGTTTGAATCCATGCCATGGTACAGGCTTGACCACTTATAATCGCAGATTTAGTCGGCAGTCTTCTTGGTGGCTAGGATATGTGATGGCATTTATCTTCATTCCCTTCTAGTGCAGACGTCATTGACTCTAGAAATTCAGCTCTCAGAAAAGCGTCGGTGGACAACTTGCCCGGCACCAACGCCCACTGCACATGGTACAAACTGGGATTGTCATGTGAGGTGGGCTATCGGGTGAGAGGAAGCCGATAACATTTTCGCAAAGGACTTCCGCATTCGCAATAAGCGACTTTCTTGTTTTGTATTTCGCTGTGTAAATACGATTCCATCTTTTTTATTTTGTGCGACAAGTAGTAAGATCGACTGGATGGTACGTGAGTATCCCCCAGGCGAAGAATGATGACAATCGCGCGAGATACGTCATTTGGGTGCTCAAGCCATCACATGTGCGATGTGTGGGCGAGTGACTCGGATGTGGGTACAAAATTTGGGCCAAGGGCTGTAACTGTTTGTCGCTTGCCGTCCTGATAAAGCAATACAAGTGGGTGACCCAGTGACTCTAGCACTCGACTTTGGTCGAAGTCCTTGGAGCCAGGGCGTTGAGTACGGTGACTTATGTCCATGATAGACGAGCTCTCACCCCGACGTTCATCAATATAAATGCCGCAGTGGCACACCCTACACCTACACTGAAGTGTCAAGCCAAGAAAAAAAAAAGGCACAAAATGATCGAGAGTAGACAGGAAATGGGCGAATCCATGCCCGACTACTAGTTTCACGCAGAAAGTGTGTCGAGACGAACCTGCGAGAACATTCCAATTCATCAACGCTGACCGAGAACAAGTGCAAGCGCTCACCTTTTTGATCGCAGCGTTCAGCTTCGCCTCGACCGCCACGCAGATGGTGTTGTCCACCCTGGTCTCGTCGGGCTGCAGACACGACACGCACCCGGACGCGCTGCGATGCGCCACCAGGCCGCGCTCGAACGCGGCGCGATCGGCGACCGTCTGGGGCGACGGGCGCTCGGACACCCGTTGGAGGAAGTGCGTGTGCCACCACCTCGGTACCGCCTGGAGCTCCTCCGAGTCGTACCTGCCCACGCTGACCGGCACCGGCGCAGCGCAGCTCCGCGAGAACGTTGGCGCGGCGTGGTTCCGCTTCATCTGATTGATGCAGTCCCGCGCGACTTTGGTGCACTCGATGCGGTACTCCCACAGCCGGAAGAGGTCGGCGCCGGATATGAAGCCCAGGTCGTCGCCGCACTCGTAGAAATTCATGATGCGTTGGAGCGTGAGCCGCGCGGCGAGTAGGGCTTCTTTCTCGAGGTGGTAGCGGCTTGCGATGCCGTATGCGCGGAACGAATTTTCGGGGGTGAGTAGTGATGGCGTGTGTTCAATCAGCCACGTGCGGACGTAAGACGCGGTGGAATCCATCTGATACTTTTGACACACAGCGAGCAGAGAGAGGGCGTCTTCGAACGTCTTCGGAATGTCGCGCTCCACAGGGTACAGCATGGTGAGCAGGCGATTCACCGTCTTGGAGTTTTCGCTCAGAGTGATCACAGGGGTGGATTGTTCCTCTTCGTGAGGACGAGGTCCTGGCGCTGTAAACATATCCTCGAAAACGACGGAAGCTATCCTGAGGACGAGCTTGTGCACACGGAAATCTACTTGGTCGCATGAGCGTATAATCAAGTCTGAGTCGTTGCGATCAAATGGCGGGCCAAAGATTCTCGGTGTCGGTGGTTGGTCGTCAGAGGGCCGACGATCGCCGAGGCCGAGATGATGCGGTTCGTCAAAGAGCGACAGGAACTTGTCCCGCATCTAGTCGATCGTTCGGTCAGTCGTGCCGTGTCACTGCGCCGGGCCGGGACAGGCCATCGCTCGCATCATCAATCATCACTTGCCTTCCTAAAATTACTGTTCACGTGCCTCTCGAGGCAATTAAACAAGCGCTGGAGATCGAACCGGATCGGCCCTTTGCATGACGGACATTTGAATCCGCCCGGCGCCGACGACATGGTCTCGACGAAACTGGAAAAATTCATCAACGCAAAGTTGGACGCGAGCTTGCGCGTGAAGAGGAGGAACTGCTCGACTGGGCGGCGCCCCAGTTCTGCGCAGCAGCTCTTCTCTCGCGGCGAGGTCGTCTTCCACGCGCGCAGGTCGCCGACCTCGAGCATGCACTCTTGGATCCCGAATCCGATCGCGACAAATGCGACTTGGCGGTGCTTCCAAAGCATCTTGAGTGCAGGACCCGACGCGCCACGCAAGTCCACGCCGTAAGCCTCGAACGTCTGCGGTTGGGAGAGAGTCAGCTGCGCCGCTTCGAGCGCCTCCTCTTTCAGACCCTCGTTGAATGCGAACAGGTACGTGCGGAACGCGTTCTCGGCCGTCACGACGCGTGCCACGCGAGTGCAGTACGTCCGGAAGAGGGCCAGGGCGGAGGACATGCCGTACTTCCGGGCGGCCGCGTAGGTCTTCATCATGACCTCGAGCGTCTGCGGATACGCGACATCAGTTGGGTAGAGGGCCGTCAGCAGACGGTGTAGAGTGTCGCGATCCTCAGGAAGACAAAAAACGGGCAAGTTGTCACGATCAGCGCGCTTGATTCCAAGGTCGGTGTTGTTATCGTGATGGAGATCGCCTGGCGGGTTGGAGGGCCCGGATGAGGATGGTTCACAAAGCAGTCTCTCAAAAACAGGGGACGCTTTGATCAGAAATAACTTGTGTACGCGAAACTCTGTTATTATACCATTCGCAGTATTTTCTGGCTGTGGCAAGGACGTTGACGTTGCCGTGAGCACGGGAGCTGAACAAAGGATTAGATCTGCGTCCGAGTCATCAAACGGGGACCCAAACTTGACGTAGTCGCAAGTGAAAGACATGCGTGCAACTCTGTTGGGATTAGTGTTCAAGATGGGCATTCAGAGATATGAAGTACAGGCGCCGAAGAGCGACGTGAAGTACTGTGGAGATTGCGCCCGAGGGATATTAGGTTCGAGCCATATGGTAGAAAGGACCTCATTTGGCACGCTCAGTGGCCGTAGCAGGTCATAGGCGCCCCTTGGCGTTATCCCGATCTCGGCAGTACCTTGCTAACCCAGCTAAACCACGTTCGCGTAGGTTTCCCAATTTCATGATCGATCACACGCGTGAGAACGAATCGTTCCTCCAACGCTTCCCTGCAATTGCGCGCATCCCGTACCCACCGCTCAATGAGCCGTACGAGGGCTGCCTCGGCCCAACGCATCACCACAGCCTCTCGCTCCCACATACCGGTCGTCCAAACAGCCAACGGGGACCGCCGCAGCTCCCCTCTTCCGCTACCGGGCCCGGAACACGAGTCCTGCGCTGGCGGGACGGACTGAGAACGTTCACGCTCATGTGCGATCCCGAGTCGCGCAGCGATGCGAGCCCATAACGTGGGCGGGTGCGCGAGGCGGTGTGCGAGGACGACGTCCGTGAAGACGCGGTCGCCGACGACGACAATCTCGTGCGGTGCAAGGCCGGGGAGTGCAGAGAGGGCGGCGGAAGCGCAGGCGTAGGACGGTTTGAGGTCGGCGTGCAACAAGACGGGTGCTCGGAGGTGGTGAGCGACGGATTCGGCTTGCAGCTGGGCTGGGTCATCGCGCGTGCCTGCTGAGTTGGAGACGATGAGGACGCGGGAGGGACCAAAAACATGGAGGGCGGTGGACCATGCGGTCTACGGGGGTGTCACGTGAGAAGGAAGGAACTCGGGGGTCAAATCAAATGGGGTAATACTTCTAATTCTGGAATGAGTTTATCTTTGTGTGGACGAGTCTAAGCAAATGCAGAATCAGTCAGAGGGTGGGTGCGGAGGAGAGCGAGAGCGGAGAGTGAAGTACTGACCAGACAATTGTCCTTGTCGAATATGGCACCGCGGTAGCCAGCATCTCGTAAGGCGATAAAATTGAGATGGCGAATGTCGGGCTGGAAGGATGATGACCTTAAGAGATGGTTTCTCATAGAGTGGGAGACACGCACGACAAGGACTGAGGGGAGAAGGAGACGAGGATTGAGTAGAGCGTAGAGAGGGACGAGAAGACCGGGGAGGTTGAATGGCATGATGACGCCGAAGAAAGCGGAGGCGGGACACGGGACAGAACTGGCCGATGTGACGGTGACGGCCGCGTACCTGAGAGCTGAGCTGAGCTGAGCTGTGATGGGGTGCCTGATCGTGTGGTGAACGCTGAACGCTGAACCTGAACCGACGGCAAGCAAGTCGCTCTATCACCTCTCCTCCCAACTGGGTTCTCGCTCTCCCCCATCTCCTTCCTCTTCATTCACATGGCCTCTGCCTCTAGGCCAACAACATCAAGGGGCGAGTATCAGCCCTCGCTCGACTCCCAGTCTGACCGTGATCCTCAGTATACCTGTTCCTATTCTCAGGACCCCTCCGTTGACGGCGATGAGCCCGAGGATGAGAGTGACGATGGAGATGTCTTTGCCTTCCTTCCTCCATCTGAGCAGCCAGTGGAATCGCCCGTCCATTCTCATCATACACATACACCGCCAGCAATCCCACTTCCTCAGCTCTTTCCCGCCAACAGCCCGTCCCCTCTATCCCCTCCCCCTCCCTT
>QFEA01010916.1:0-16764 GCA_003315975.1 Lactifluus echinatus
AGAGCTTTCCTGACCGTGCTGTAGCCCTTGACATGTATGCATATGTAAGATTGCCCATAGATTGAGGATGAGCCTTAAGCTCGCCTTCTACAGAATACAGGATGTAGCACGACCTCAGACTGCTACTCTGATACAGCGACAAAGACAAAGGCAAGAGCACGGGTAGCTGTACCCGTGACGGGTCACGGGTACGGGTCACAGCGGGTACGGGTTCGGTTGCGGAGCTGTGACCCGCTTACCTGCAGTCACAGTCAACCTGCGCAGCTGACCCAGCCACAGCGCCCGACACCGCACGCACCCGACACCAGCCTCTCCTGCCTTGGACAATGCATTCCAGTGTACTGTACACTGCCCGAGGCCTCATGGCCTCTCCTCTTTGGACTCTTGTCCACATGGTTTTTATACTTTGACGCACAATATTACTAAGTGGAACCCGCTGTACCCGGCACCGGCACCCGCGCAACCCGTTAGGTGTAATCCGCGGGTCAACGGGTGCGGGTTGGCATAGGTGCGGGTCAGGGTAAAAACCTACCCGCGGGTTACCCGTGCTCTTCCCTAACAAAGGCCCACAGAACGACAAAGGCCTTCATCTCTATCGTCTTCACGCTGATAATTTCATCTGCCTCTGACTTTTGACTTAGTTCTGAGCTTGCGTCTAGAACACAGAGACCCCCGACGCCGAGACCCCCGACGAATGAACTCGACTGAGATGACCATGAGCGACGATAAGCTAAAAAAAATCCATCTCTCCTTTTTAATTTAATTTAATTTTCATTTATCATGCACTTTGATACTCTCTCATAGGACATACCCCTGGCTGCGATGGAGGGGCTGCGATGGAGGCGATGGAGGGGTATGCCTTAGGAAGGAGTCGGACTGCAGTTATCCCCCGACCCCCCGAGGGGTTGTTAGTATTTGAATTTGAAAGGCCATTGGCGTGTTAGCAAGGAACTGGAACTGCGATATCGTAGACGCCGCTACCCGTACATGCAAGATGAGGTTGCCCGTTGCCCGCAGTCCCGGTCCTGACTCGGCATGAATTATCAACTCAATTCTGTTTCAAGGCAGCATTATACTCTGGAAAACCAAATCAGACGTCCCGACGCGACGCCTACCACTTGGCAGTACAAGTATACACCACGTGACTCGGGGGTCTAGGGTTCGAACCTCGCTTGCTGCAGCGGGGGATTTTATTGGGTTTTGCCTCAAGGCTGGGTCCCACACTACCCGGTAATCCAGAGGTGGTGAACTGAAACCACGTAAGCGGTCTGGAGGGTCCTATAGCCTGGAATCTTCGGAAGGAGAGCAGAGTGTGTACTAGTACTACAGGTGACGCGTGACAACGCGGCTCCGAGCTCCCCGGCCTCGTCGGGGCTCATTGCTCGTTGATCTCGGCCATTTTTCCCCGCGTGCTGCGCTTCTAAACCGTTTGACCTTACACAGCAAATACTTGAGGACGGAAAGATGGTCAACACCCAAAAACGCGTAATAAACGAGCTATATGCTCCACTCTATCCTTCTCTCCGCTGATGATTGTAACGGCTGTCTGGCATAGGTGCAACTGCCCACGTCATATGTTCCAACCAACGAGGAACCCTTTTCGGCGGCAGGTGGAAAGCCCGACATTGCGCTCCTCGGAAACCAAGTTCATCGAGAGGGACACATAAAGGAAGAGTATGCGTTGTATATTATTGAGACCGCAACTCTTCTAGCCCAGCCAAACGTCTTGATCGTCGATTCTTCCGGGCCCGTAACAGGTGCCACAGATAACCTATCATGATTTCATTAATACCATCTCTGACTTTTGCTCATAGTCTGCGGTGATACTCATGGCCAATACGTGGGCACTTTCTCGCTGGTGTTCTGCCTTTATTTTCGATCGCCTTAATGATCTTATGAGGGTATCGAGGTGCATCTTCCTGCGCTCCTTACCTTTTCCTGCTGAACTTTGGGACCTTGCAGTGTGTGCTCTACTTGTGGGTGCTCAAGACTTATTATCCAGACTGCTTCTTCCTCCGCGGAAACCATGAATACCGGCACTTGGCAGAGTACTTCACGTTCAAGCTCTAGTGCGAGTGCATATACTCCGAATGCGTATACGAGGCGTGCATCAAGTCGTTTTGTGCCCTGCAGCTTGCCGCGACCGTGAATCGACAATTACCTGTGCGTCCACGGCGGTCTATCGCCCGATCTACGCACGATTGACGATATTCGCGAAGTCAGTCCTTCACTTCATCATCCATCCTCGCGTCGGTGTTGTAACTGTGGTTCATATTGCAGATAGACGATCCTGCGAGCCCCCAAGTCCCGTCTCATGTGGGAGATCCTCTGGTCGGACCGAGACAAACTTGGAGAACTTTATATACAACCATGAGCGCGGCCGTTCCTACTTTAATACATACAAAGCTGCGTGCAAATCTCTTGAACGAAATCGCCTGCTCTGTATCATCCAGGCACACGAGGTCTGAGATGCTGGGTATGTCGATCTGCTGTCCCTCACGTCCCCTTCTTTTTGGCTGAATAGAGGTGCTTGGTGGTAATAGGCATCACATGTATCGTAAGGCCCGCAGGCCTCGATTCCGAGTCATGACCCTCTTCTCTGCCCCGAATTATATGGACGTCTATAACAACACAGCGGCAATTGTCACGTGCGAGTCGATGAATTTCGCTGTCCACCAATTCACGAGCATGCCACATCCCTACTGGCTTCCGAATTTATGGACGCATTTAGCTGGAGTTTGCCGTTCGTCGATGAAGAGGGTGAGCCAGCGCACCGATGTGTTACTTATTGATTGATGATTCTTGGCAGTTAGGGACATGTTTTTGCAGTGCTCGATGTTCGCACATAGGAGGCACGTATGGAATACTCAAAAGGGCCGGCAGGGAGCGTGGTTCCCGTTAGCAGTGACTCTGCTTGGTCTGTCTTTCCGTTGTGACATTCCAACCGAGGGATTTTGCTTACCATTATGGCAACCTTCAGCATTAGCGAGGAATCTGGGCATGTATCCCAAAGCACCGACCATCTGAATCCTCTAGCATATTCGGGTCCAACAAAGAAATGGGGGGAGAAGTGACAGGGAGGCCAGTGAGGTTACCAGGTACATACAAAGAGATGGCAAGAGTGGTGAATTGCAGAATCAGGACCATCCACGGCTGATTGGCGCCAGCAGCGCCTCCAATGCCTCCCTCCAATGAGCATCTTATCGGACCTAAGTTGGATCTTACGGGTTCTTGCCTCTGGCCGAGGAATGATCGCCCTCAATACCTGCGGGTGCATTGGTCGATGAGCAACTGCTGAATGCGCGTCAAGGCGAGTTCAAAGGAAGTAGGCAAATAGAGGGAGACGGAAGTTGTATAGTAGGAGGGGAGCACCTTTCATTTAAACGTCCTTCATCCAACGCATGCCCACAAATCCCATGATCACTGAACTTCACCCGCGATGCAAAGATATCATCACCTTAGTTTCAAAGCTAATAAGTGACGAGGACACTAGCATGGCACATGCCGTCATGAACAACCCATCCCGTTATCAAACATTTGGTCAACACCCCCACGCACACACCCACTCCTGCAACCTCCCTTCCCACCAACAAATCCAGGACACCCAAGTCTATCTCCAATCCAATCAACACCCTTCATCACTCATACGCAGCAGCCATTGCCGGGGGAGGAATGCCTGCAACTCCACGGCTTTGCATAGGTATAACGAGACACAGCGTGGGGTGGAGGATACCAGCACCGCCAGGCTAGTGCGTGGCATTGAGGAATCTCCAAAAACAGCGGATTTGAAGGCAGAGGGTATGCGGGCGGTGACACGGAGGGATACGACTTCATTTATCCACAGAATCAAGTGATGGGACGTCAAAGGGACAAAGGAAAAAGACAGGAGATACAGTATGTATGTAGGATGCTGTGACGAGAGGCTAGTCCATAAGTATCCGTTGTGTATTTACGGAGACATGATCCATAGTTACAACACAACACGCTGGAGTGGGGATCCAGTGACAAGGAGGGCGCAAGGGGAGATGCAAGGGGAGGCGCGTTAAGTCACGGACGAGAAGCAGGAAAGGCAGTAATGTGAGCGGGGAAGGGGAATCAGAATAAATCACTACGACAACAGTGAGGCGAGAGATCACACTTCAACGTCCAGGAATATTCATACCTGGCACATTGGATGAAAAAACGGGCTGGTGAATTCGGCGACATACGGGGGATGAGGATGGGGATGAGGAGCGTTTGCGTGAACCTGGCTGCGTAATCGTAGCCGGCTTCTACGAAGTCGGCCAGCCGCCCGCGCCTAGCTTATAGTTCTGGGAACCTCTCCGATCCACCGCGCGTCTCCTTCGTGTTCTACGAAGGCAAGTGCTAGGTTGCTGGTGTTGCCCTTCGTCATTTGGTCGGCAAAATTGTCTGCAGTAGGACGGATGTGTTCTACTTCTTCGATGACTTCTAGAAGCGCTTCGAATTTCTCTGCCTTTTTATGTTCGTTATGAAAAGTGATATCAGTGACAGCACGGCGAACAGTGTCCCGGAGGTGTTTGAATTTAGTCCACATCGTTCCCGAAGCGTTAATCAATGGCAAGTACCGGGTGTCCAGCATACGCCTGAGCGTCCTCCACAACCTCTTGACGTCGTCAGCGGTCAAATCCTCGGCAAGTATCCTCTCGAACATTATGTTCCCTAGCCGACATAAATTCGACAGGGGCCCGTCACGGAGGACTATGCTGAGCATTTTGTCAGCTTCGATCATCACATCGGGTCCGGCGTCGATGTTCTTGGTCGTCAAATGTTGCACCTCTTCGAAACGACCAAGTCCCAACTCCACAACTAGTCTTGTAAGAACTGACCGAGACTGTGTCATAATGGGCTCTCCACGGCGACGCTGCAGGGAAAGTTGGACTAGCTGGACATGACAGACTTGAGCAACGGCAATGCAATTACGCAGTGAGAACACCCTGTCGACAAACATGCCGACCGCAACCTTGTTCTGGAACTCGTTCAAATGCCCAACCAGCAAGTCAAACTCCTGAGAATGCCAATCAACGTTGGACGAGTCTTTTAGAACCGTGAATGCCACATCGAATATGTCGAAGAAAGCCATGAAAATCCGCGACTTGTCAAGAAACGAGATTTCTGCATCCGAGCGTATACACTTCGAAAAATTGGTGTGTAGTTGTTCCCACAGCTTGTCTTCCAGAACCAAACATTGTATGAAGTCCTTTGAGTTTTCAGGGCCTCTTGCAGCAATAAACCCAGGGAGATGCGCAGCAAATGTCTCCAAAAGCTCGCTATTACGAAGTTGTTCTCGCCCGAAAATTGATTGAATCACTCTCGGCTGAACCCTTGGCTTCGGAAGGTTGGCAAAGACCCCTGCAAGGCGAAGGCCTCTAATGACGGTGTCCAAAGTCTCAAGGAGTGGAGTAGTCCGTGCTCCTGTTTCGTCAATGTCCATACTGGCACGCACATTGGAAAGCACCTTGTCCAGCCGGTCACGAGTGCGAGGTGATGCTAACGCTTGAGCAAGGCCAAGTGCCTTCGAAAGAGTGTCTAACGTCTTCCATGCCATAAGAAGGTTGACTCCTCCCTTATTTGCACATAAAAGAATTGCATCGATAAATACTGCCAAGTTGATCAGCGGCCCATCAATCAAAAGGTGGGACCACTTGTCATTATCGTTAAATTCGTTGGGGGGAAATGGGAATGTGCCAACAGTCGACCACTCGGGGATTTCGGTGGAGCTCCACTTATGTACGAATTTATGCAGCGGCGTCAAATAATCGGGAAATTTCCGCGTACTATTGCCCAAGTGATCGCGGGAGGTGAGGAATCCACAAATTGCAACGCTTCTGACGCATGATGCGCGCAATGCCTTCGAGGGGTTACTATCGTAGCAGAGTCGTTCAAGACTAATCATCATTGTTTGTATGTCGTTTCTCTCCGACTCGGGTTGTTCGACACAGAATTTGGCCGCTGTATCGAAAATCAATCGTAAAGCATTGATGCAGGATGATGTGCGGGACATAATTGCTTCTTCGGAGAGTTCTAGCGACGCTACACATGTCTTGAAGTGCTCGGTGATGCGAGACGGGATACGATCTTCCCTCAGGCATTTAACTAGGGAAGTCTTGTCGGTAAGAGGAGAGTCAATGTACCCTGGAAGGCTTTCCAGGAACTTGTCCATATTATCTTCGTCTAGTTGCTGTGAGAGCCAATGCAATGCAGACAGATCAAGTATTGACTTGTTATTCGTGGCCTCGTCCATGAGGACTCGAGCCCGGTCCACGTGAACGTAACTGAAGAGGTTTGTGCTCTCATCTTTGATAGAGGAATGTCCCGTGACCCGAAGGAGAACGAGGCATGAGAACTGGATGAGCCTAATACATGCCTGGAGTGGAGTCGTGAGGGCCGTCTGGTAAGGGGCATTCCTTACTATCAGTGGGAGTATACTGAAGGCCATGTACACTGTGAACAGCCCAACAAGACAGTAGCGAGCTGTTCCGCCAACAAGTGCATTAATGGAATGAAGGAATTCGCTGAGGGCAAAAAAGAACAGGAAGACGGCCACGTGGAGGAGAACAGGGACGCCGTAGGTCAGTCGTTTCATTTGAAAGTCGGAAAGGCCCTGAAATAGATAGGCACGGACTCGACCACGTTTCTGGGGCTCTGCAATTGGTTGTGAATATTGAAGATATTCACGGGCCCATTGTTGTATGAGAGTCGAGATGAGTGCACTTGTCACGCTAAAGAAAAGGCTGAGGAACATGAGGATGTTCACGCGGATGGCCAAAGGGGAAACATTCGACGCAGAATTGCTCTGGGGAAGCAACATCTTGTACGTCTCGATAAGAAATGAAGCGACTATCGATGAGAATAGACCGGTCTGACGACTCAATGATAAAATGAGGGAAAGACTACAATTGTTTGGCCTTACAAAAATGAGCATAGAGTCTGTGCTGCCTTTCCAACTATCCACGAGTGCCTTGTCACGCTCATCCGATTCTGTACCATAGAGCCTCCACAGTTGAGTTGAAGGATCACCATAACCGACATCTGTTGTGCGTTGTGAAAGCGTGAGTATTTGAAACTCACGGACCACGGACCTTCATACTCCTCACCCCTAGTTGCTGGAAGTTGTATTCTCGTATGAGCTACAATTAATAGATAAGGGAAAATAGCGGGAATTTGAAACAATGAGACACACGCTGCCCTATACCGCGACGCTCGAGACCTAAGCCGTGGGTTCCTGTCCCATTGTTGGCAGCCATTTGATGTGTATTTAGAGCACCTTCGCGGCACGCACTCGGTTTGTAGTGAACGGACTTACTGCAACTCTGTCCTGGTTTCTGGAGAAACTTCACGATGCTTATGTCATCCTGGTAATTACCTCAGCTCTGTCGCTCTCCGCTCTCCCTCGCGCGCAACTCGCAACCCCTTCCCCGCCTGTTCTGTTCCTGCCACTATGCCATCGTTCTCATTCCCAGATCAGAAGTCCTAATCTGAGACAGAAAAATGCGTCCGATGATTCGACAAAGAAAGCGTTCATCGATTTTCGATCTCCGATTTTCATATTAAGTTGTTTGGCCCTGTTGGGAGACGCTGGCAAGTGCGGGTCCCGGTCCCAGTCTAGCTCCAAGATTGTCCCAATCCCAATCTACGAAACATAAACAAATAGGATGACTCTTGCACAAGAGCGTGCCCAGATGATCCCAGATTTGTATGTAAATGTCTCTCGCATTCAATGTCGCACACTATTGACCATTTTTATAGCCTAGGCCCTCAAATCTCCGGAATACAGTACATCAATGCCCTTCACTGCATCGTAATATTTGCTGAGATAAGCCTTTCAATAGGGATCAGGACGGAGAAAGGCAGCGGAACTTGTTTAGCTTTGAGGTTACTGGTATGTACCTTAACGATGCTACTCTAGTAATTACTCATTCTCTTACCCACGCCAGTCCTCAGAGCCGACAACCTTCCCTATCTCAAGACCTTGGCTCAAAATGAGAGAAGGTTTTATGCTACTGTGTCCTATGGTGCGATAACAAAGCAGACAAAATCTGTGCGGAGCATGGGGCAGCGCGTAGTCTGGAACGAGAATCTCGACGTCCTGTGGGAAATACCATCATTTCATTACTATTTTTAACTGAGTCTCCTGCAGTGCTGTGCAACCACTCTCCCATATTGTGGTATCCATTTATGCGAAAAAGATAGGGAAGGACATTCTTATTGGGAGGCAGGAGATAGCTTGCGAACCCCAACGCGGTCCGTGTCTTCTTCCTTAGGGTTCTTATTCATTCGTCTAGCTGAGCATCCTACGGCTAGATCTTCGTATTGATTTAACTAGTAACGCCAGCTATGCGAGACTTCCCACGGAGCTTATCATGACAATCACTGCGCTGGAGAACGCAACATCCTCCCCGGCTATGGATGTCAATACCGCAAACCCCGCAATGGCTGATCCTGACAACCCCGCCGCCGACAGAGGCCCCGCACGCCCGGTCGTCCAAGTTAACAACGAAACCATGCCATCCATGGCCGTTACCCCCCCTGTGTCTTCCGCTGGTAACTTTCCCACTAAAACTACTACTTTGCAACCAGCTACGGATCAGACGATGATGATACGTAATACTTACCACCGTACTGAAGAAGCTATCAATACGATGAGAACGTGGAACCACGCCGTTGACAATATCAGGCGAGTGACAGATACCGTCAATCCAATTGCTGAGGTAAACTTGCCATCTTCTCATCCCTTCACTGAGCTAACTCGCACTATTCAGCTTCAACCATTTGGGAAGCTTGCATTGACTCTGCTCGCAAAAATCTCCGAGGTGCGTCTCCTTATCTGCCAAAGGATGTGGAACATCATTCATTTTTCATTTGGCGTCCAGACTCTGCTACAGGAGGTTCAACATGACGAAAACGTCCAGAGATTATTTAAGACAATATGCCAGGTGTTTGATTTTTCGCAGGTTTCAGACGCTTTGAGGAGAATCAAACCGCAGTCTAAGCAGGCAAAAATCGTCGGGGATATGCTACTCCGCGTCTCTGAATGTATTGAATTCATCATATCATACGCCAAGGATGTTCAAGTCGGTATGTCAATCGGGCCTCTCTTCTTGGTCACGGTAAACGTATGATTTGTAGGAAAGCGAACTTCGAACTTCGTTGGCCAGGTTGATGGAGAAATCGAACATTACTGCACCATCCTCCTCCGTCTGCGAGAAGATTTCTCCGATCGCACTACCGTCACCAACGAAGCTACAGCTTTCCAAATAGAGCTAGACGCGTACATACGGGAATTACCTTACAAGGGAGGTTGGCAGCGCTTCGGCGACAATAAGCGCTGTCTTCCGGGCACGCGAGTAGAACTCTTAGACCACATCGCCAAATGGGTCCACAACCCTGATTCTGAACGTGGGCTCGTTCTCTTTGGTCAGGCAGGCACAGGAAAGTCCTCGATTGCTCACGAAATCGCGCGTCGCTTTGAAGATGTATATCTCGGCTCATTTTTCGTATTCTGGCCGGTGGAGCAATCCACCCATGGTCCCTACCAGCTATTCACAACGCTAGCCCGCGATCTTTCTGACCGCTTCTCGCCATTCAAGCTTGCCCTTGGGAAAACCATTAAAGACAATTCGGCACTCCGAAATACTCGAGACTATCTCACGCTCTTCGAAATTCTTATCCTTGAACCACTCAAGGATCTGCGACTCGACGACCCAATTCTGGTCGTCATCGATGCTTTGGATGAAAGTGGAGATGTGAATGGCACAGCGGGATTGCACACATTTCTCGCTCGTCATATCTCCCGACTCCCATCGAATTTTCGCGTGCTCATCACATCGAGACCGGAGAGCGATATCGAACGCGCGTTTGCTGAAGCTCAATCGGTCAATACTATCCGGATAGACGATCCCGAACTGTCTGTCAATGCGGAACAAGATATTCTTACCTATCTTCGAAACAAGCTTCCTCGTGACGTGTTTGAAGAGTATGGTGCGGAGCTAGCAATGAAGGCAGATGGCTTATTTCAATGGGCAGCCGTTGCATCTGGTTTCATTAATGACCCTCCCCCTGCGTTCGCGTTTAGCCCAAAACAGTGCATTGAGTCCCTACTGGGACTCGCCTCTGGTCGCAATGAGCAAGATCCTTTGGACGATTTGTATGAAGAAGTGCTCCAAAGATACCTTCAACCCAGTAAAGCACAGGCTCTATTCCGTTCTGTGATGGGACAGCTTCTTGCTGCAATCAAACCACTTTCCATACTTTCCCTGACCGCTCTGCGCCAGAATGCATCCACTGATGTCTTGGAGGATCCCGATTCCATTGTTGGAATGCTTCAACGCCTCGGCTCACTGCTGAGTAATGTTACCTCATCGGATCATACCCTTCCCATTGTCCCTCTTCATGCATCATTCCGTGACTTCCTGACCAATAAGCAGAACGCTGTCTTTTATGTCGACCTTGCGGAGGCCCATCGTCAATTGACCCATTCCTGCATTGGTTTAATGCTCAATGAGCTTAAATTCAATATATGCAATCTAGAGTCGTCGTATCTTCCCAACATCAATGTTTTCAACCTCGAATCTCGAATTTCCGACCATGTATCGTCAGCTCTACTATATGCATGCTTTTTCTGGGCCGATCATTTAGAATCTGTTGAATTCGAACACGGTCTCTTTGTGAAGCTTGAATCTTTCTTCGTGACAAAATTTCTGTTTTGGCTAGAAGTGCTTAGCATCACGAGCAGTGTGGGCCTTTCTTCGCTTGCAATGTCATCTATGAGAATATGGGTGGTGTCTGAAAGGGAAAAGGTGGGCACATCCTACATATAATATGGGATGACATATGACTAATGGCTCATCAGCGTTCCCAAACTGAGGTGGAGAACTTGTTGGCATCCATGGATGATGCGTCCGCGTTTGTGCGGTATTTCGGAATGGTCATTGCAAAGAGCGCTCCGCATATCTATATCTCTGCTCTACCTTTCACACCGACTTCCTCCCCCATCTTCAAACATTTTCATGGCCTATTTTCCTCCACATTGTCCTTGGAACGTGGTCAATTGTCCGAATGGCCAGTATTAGAAATGGTGATCCAGGCACATGATAGATCTGTCTCGTCTGTTGCGTTCTCCCCAGATGGGCAACACATCGCATCAGCTTCAGATGATCATACGATTAGTGTGTGGGATTCCACAACTGGAGAGATCGTAGCAGGGCCATTTACTCTACACGCCGATTCAGTCAAAGCCGTGGCATTCTCGCCATGCGGGCAACGCATTATCTCAGCCTCATCTGACTGCATGATCTTTTTGTGGAATGCCACAACAGGAGAGATCGTAAGTGGCCCATTCACCGGACACACAGATTCGGTGAACTCCGTGGCATTCTCCCCAGATGGAACGCACGTTGTTTCAGCTTCGTCTGATCACACCGTTTCTGTATGGAATGTCACAACGGGAGTCATCGTAGCGGGCCCGTTTACTCGACACACCGACTCGGTGAATTCTGTTTCATTCTCACCAGATGGGCAGCGCGTCACTTCAGCATCTTCCGATCGCACGATCCTCGTGTGGAATGCCATAACTGGTGAGGTTGTTGCAAGCCAGCTCACTGGACACAGCTGTTCAGTCAAGTCTATTACATTCTCACCGGACGGTCAGCACATTGCCTCTGCCTCATTTGATCGGACGATCTGTGTTTGGGACTCCACAACAGGCAAGATCGTAACAGGCCCATTTACGCAACATACCAATTCAGTGAACTCTGTTGCGTACTCGCCAGATGGACAACGCATCGTTTCAGCTTCATCAGATTGCACAATTTTGGTGTGGAATGCCACAACGGGGAAGGTTGTTGCTGGTCCATTTACTGGACACACCTCTTGGGTCAATTGTGTTGCATTCTCACCAGATGGACAGCGTATAGTCTCGGCTTCGTTGGACCACACGATTCGACTGTGGAACGCCACGATGGCAAAGATCGTAACAAGCCAATCTATTGGACATACCAGTTCGGTCAAGTCTGTTGCATTCTCGAAGAATGGGCAACGCATTGTCTCAGCCTCGGAAGATCGCACCATTTGTGTATGGGATGCCACAACAGGAAAGATGGTAGCAGGCCCATTGACTCGACATACCGATTGTGTCAATGCTGTTGCATTCTCGCCGAATGGAGAACGCATCGTCTCGGCCTCCTCTGATCGTAGCATGTGCGTGTGGGATGTTGCGAAGGAGGAGGTTGTAGCTGGTCCGTTTACAAGACATACTGATTTTGTCAAGTCCGTTGCATTCACGAAGGATGGGCGGCACATTGTCTCAGCCTCCTCCGACCACAAGATTCGTATGTGGAATGCCGCAACGGGCAGGATCATGGTAGGCCCACTGGCAGGAGATACCAGCTGGCCAAACTGTGCTGCATTCTCGCCGGATGGGCAGTACATTGTCCCAGATCTTCTGGATAACTCGGTTCATGTATGGAATACCACGATGAGAAAGATGGTTGCAGGCCCATTCATTGGACATACCGCTTCAGTGAATTCTGTTGCATTCTGTCCAGATGGACAACTCATCGTCACGGCCTCGGAGGATTGCACAATCCGGATGTGGAAAATTGCGAGTCGAGACATCCACTCATGCGTCCCAATAGAAGATGCTGAAAAGGTCGATTTCACGTGCCAGTCCTCAATTGCTAGTGATGGTTGGATATATGGAGGGAAAGGAGAGCTTCTTTTATGGATTCCACCGCTTCATAGATTATCGCTTCATCGACCCAGTACGGTCTGGATTGTAGGAGGTCATGAAACCCGGATGGATCTTTCAAAATTTGTGCACGGATTGGATTGGTCTAGATGTTTTGTAACTGATTAGATGAGATAAATAGATCTAGTTCAACAAGGGATGTATACGTCCTCTGGCCGGACGTATAAATTGCGACGCCTATTGCGCAGTTTTGATATCGGCATCATGCTCTCTCCTTACCAATCGTGAGTTGTCATTATATCTTTCATTATGTCTGCAGCTCCATCACCGACATGGATAATATCCATTGTATCATCTGGGGCCTCAGGTGGCCCAGTGTACCATGACACTCTAGCCTTGCTTCCTACACATAATTCTTTCTTTATTTTCTGCGTTAGTACATTTTGCGCTTACCAGCCTTTCCCAGCCCTTCGATTTTTCTTTCTCATGCAGACAATCAAAACAAGTCGGCATTCTACGAACTAATAGCTAGCTAGCTTTCATTATCGATTACTTATCATGCAAGGACAGCGGCGCAAATACCCCCCGAACCACACGCTGAGGCTTGGACTGGGACTGGGCCTGGACCTAAGACTGGGTCTGATGCTACTTCCTGGAGGACTCCGCCGGCGCCACCGCCACAAGTGTCGTCGTATCTGGATGAAATGCCCCGCTTCTGCCTGTCCTCACTGTTGGTGAGCAATGCGTTGCGGAAGTATTTAGTCCTAACTCTGCAGCGAGCAGATGTGATTGGCGGAATGAAACTTACCGGACATGCTGACTTCCTTCATTCCGTTGGTTGACCCGAGCGATTTCACGCGTGTCACTGTGACTAGTAGATGTGATTAGCATATAAAACCGTGACACGAGATAGGATCCCATCCACCTATGGGGGAGAACTCCTTCGTCCACAGTACGTCTGTTGCCGTATAGCACGATCAGATACTGAAGAAAGGATAAAAGTAAAGAAAAGTATACTGACACGGCGTGGGCAGGCGCTGCGAAAGACCGAGTCACTTGGGCCACAACGCAAAGAACGAAGACGACGAATGAAGCACGCATTGCTAGTTTGGTAGTTTGTAGATTGCTCGGAATGACAATGATTGTCGAGAAAAAAATTCCAGCGTAGTAACCAGTACCACGAAAACGAGAGAAGAAAAAGAGTGACAAGTGAACAAATGTTGGAGAATGGGACTGGTAGGTATGGTCTCTTTATACCCTGCCTAGCCGACCATTGGCACTGTCGCCAATATCGACTCAGTGAGCTCCAACGGGGCCATCATATCAGCAGGTCTTGAGTGATGTGATCCTTTGAATTTGCCTGAGACCAACCATTGCTGTAGTAGCATCCTCGCAGCTCAAGTGCGCCGACACGGCCATAGCAGCTCTCCCGAGTAGAACACTGGGACGAGATTTGCCAGTATTCTGAGGCTTCGCGTTGCTGTAGGCGAATGTCAGGCTCGCTATCCAGACGCATCTCGGGCACCTTGAGCAACGGTGATCCAAAAAAACTCAGATGATGGTAACAAGCAATAACGTAGGTCAGTGACATGTCGCGGAAAGCCGTTGATGAACTCATCGCATGTGTGCCATCACCTACGTCCTTATCAATCTCTGTATGCGAGCGCGGTTTGGGACTGAAATAAATGGAACGTCCGTATCGTGTTACAGCGTTTCGACGTTTCGAAAGGTTGCAGGGCATTGCGGGTCCTCGAGCGTTGTCAGTCCGACTCTCAGTCGTATTCGAGCACTTATAAAACAACGACTGGCTGACAGCCGTGTGTGCCAGTGGCTAGCAAGAAACTGCGGTGTCATGCTGCCACCCGTGCGCACGCGAGACGAGCGTTGCCCGCGGTGGTCCCGGCTCAGGTGAGCTATCAGATCACGTTACGTGCTGAGGTCCGACACGTGTAATTTGACCACGTGACTCAGGGACGTGTAGTGTTGTCAATCAAAGATCCGGGCCGGCGGGACCGCTTCAGATTTCGGTGGCTGCTTACGGGGCCGCAAAACCCAAACCCATACGAAACACGAGCCGATATCTGTTTATAAGCTACAGCAAGTACAAGAATACAAAACCAAAACCAGGTATGTTCCCTTTTCCTCTCACATCATATCAAAGTAGACTAAGCAAAACACGAAACCCTCAAAACGACAGGAGCAACAAGGGAATAATGTTTCCCCGAAACCCATCACTCATGTACTCATGACTCGAAAGAATCTCCGAAAACGCCAACGTCCGTCTCCATACCCGCACCTTCGCATGCTCCGATGCTATCTAGCACCGGTAGAAAGGCGTCACCGCCGCTGTGCCGATGCCAGCTTTCCCTCTTTCACCCTCTTAAACGATGTCACAGGTATCGTACTTGACGTTGCGCTGGCGCTCGTACTCGGGGCAGCCACTGCAGCCGAAGTTGCAACCGCCGCGCTCGAGCTCGGACTTGAACTTGGGCGGGGCAAAGACGATGGAGTGGTTGGTCGTTCCTCGACGGGGGGTAGGCGCTCATTTTCGATATCCGACTTGCGTCTAGAAACACGCAGCATGTGCTGAGAACGCGTGGGAGAGGACAAGAAGGAGGGCGTACGCTTGATCAAATGTCTTGATAGCATTCTTGATGCCCTCGGCGCCGAGTGCGAGCGTGCCGTAGGGCAGTTTAGACGAGCCCGATATGCTTTTCAGCTCCGACACGCGCTCAGATTCCTCACTATTACCGAAAGTTGCCAAAAAGGGTAAGCGAGGTCCCCGAGCTGTGAAGAGGTGAAGTTGGGAATCCGCGTACCGGAGGAGAGAAAAGAAGTGTGCCATGCGTCCAACAGCTAAGATCTTGTTCTTGATAACCCTGCGTCGTTCAGTAAAGTCACGATCGACGGGTATCACGGCCGCTCCCGCCCCCCCTTCTGAAGCCTCCATGAGCTCCTCCTGCGTGCAGATATTGAGCACTGCGGACAACATATCCGTAACTGCCAAGCATCATCAGTCAACAACGATGGGTAACGCATCAGCGCGCTGACTTTTCTCGCCGACGAACGGCAAGCTCCAGCTGAACGCGTCCATAAAGTTCGGAAGCCAGTACGGATGCGGCACGTTGTTAAACTGCCGGATGCTGAACATGTTAGATTCGTACTTGATCATCGCCGCCTTGTTGTTATAGACGTCCAGATAGTTCGGTGCAGAGAAGAGCGTCATGACGCTCGGGAAACCAGTCTTGCGGCTCTTGCGGTACATGCGGTAACTACGAAGCACTCTATTCAGCAAAAGAAGGGAGATAGATGTCAGGTCGACGTACCCGGCATCTTGAGCCTCGTGAGCACGGATGATGGAGAGCAGGCGATTGCGTTCAAGAAAATCGCACACGGCCCTATATGTGTAAAAGTAGGAGCAGCCGCGCACATGGTTATGCACGAAGTTCTCTGTTCCCGAGCCCCTCTCGCTTCCATAGTCCTCGATCGGATCCGACCAGAGGATATCGCACATGAGACCGGACGTGGGCGGCTCGCGGAACCGGTCTAACTGTGGTATGACTCACGATTATAGCGCCGATCTGATGGTGGGCGATGAGACGGAGGACTTACCTTCCGAATATCGTCGATCGTGTGCAGCTCGGGTGATAGGCCACCGTGGATGCACAAGAACTGTTTGTTCATGACCGCGGCGAGCGGGAGTGCGCAGAACGATTCGATGCACGCCTCATATACGCGCTCGGAGTACTTGTGCTTGCACTCGAGCTTGAACGTGAAGTAATCGGTCAAGTGTCGGCACTCGTGGTTTCCGCGGAGGAGGAAGAAAGAGTCCGGGTACCAAATCTTGAGCGTCCACAGGTACAGAACACACTGCAGGTGGGCAGGCCGAGAGTGAGTAGGAAAGGGAGAGCGGAAATACTGAAAGACGCACTTCGATGCTGAAGTAACCTCTGTCGACGTAGTCTCCAAGGAAGAGATAGCGGGTATTGGCTGGTTTGCCGCCAATTTCGAACAGTTTCATGAGATCATACTGCAGTTATGTAAGTGATCGAGAACAA
>QFEA01010973.1:0-13652 GCA_003315975.1 Lactifluus echinatus
TTCCGTGATTGGTCGGCAGAACATGCAATATGACATGGAAGAGCTGCTGGAGCAGGCGAACGAAGTGCAAGAGGCGCTGAGCCGATCGTATGCCGTTCCAGAGGAGATTGACGAGGCAGATCTCGAAGCGGGTGCGTCCCTTTCCCAGTCTGATGCCGAGTGTACGTGTTTCAGCTCAAGATCGAATTGTAGAGTTGGACGCGCTCGGACTGGAGGAGGAAGAAGAAGGCACATCGTACCTTGCGGATCTGAACAAGGCGCCAGATTTCATCGATGAGGTCCCGCTCGAAGTCACCGAGGTTCGCATCCGAAGCTGGTGACTCATCCCGGTTATGCTCACTTGCTTACAGCCAACGAACGCAACCCCAGAGGCTATCAAGACTACCTAGTACGCCATGTATTGTACTTTACATCAAGCGTGTATCGGTCCAATCAGCAGTGTATTTTGTGATGTACTCTAGATCGCATCCTTAACTATATGCATATTGAATGTCCATCATAACAAGCAAAATAGCCATACTCTCTACACGCCCGTTTTCTTTTTCCTTCTCTTGCGCCTGCGTTTTTTGGAAGGCGAGCCTTCCGTCGTTTCAAGAAATATTGGCGGAGGACCGGTGAGATTAAGAACCGGAGGAGAAAAGGTAGGAATGGCTGAAGATTTCGTAGAGGTAAGAGATGGTTGGATTGGTGAGGTTGGGTGAGACCGCTGCTGCGGTTTGGGGGATGCCAAGGACGATGACGCGCCAGCTAGATAATCCAAATTGTATCATCAGAATGAGCATAAGCATGCTCTCGTTCATCTGAAAACATACCTATCTGCTGCTCATCATTCCACAGGCCACCCCACTCCGCAACGTTGGCGCTATGGCGACTAGACGGCCCTTCTCCATTGGACTCGACGCGCTCCTCCGATCCTTGCTTAACATGCGTAGCCTTCTTTTTCTTCCTTTTCTTCCGTTTCGGACCTGGTCTAGTCGCCGGCGTGTCGACTGTCGCCACCACCGCCGACTGCAAAGGAACACCTTCCGCCACACCACCTTTGGCCGTGCCCATCTCCGCCGCCTTCCTTTTCTTCTTTCCTCCGGGCTCGAACGGGTCGACCCCGACCCTCGCGCGCTTTCGAATCGAGCCCATGCGAGACTCCTCCGCGCTGTCTTCCTCTTCCTCTTCCCTGGGCCGTACCGTTCTCGCATCGCCCTCCATCTCCCGTGATCGTTTCTCCCTTCCTCCCTCAAGCTTCCGTACGAGACGCGTTTGTGTGACCGCAGAAGTCTCCGGGAGTGGCGCGCCCACACCCAACCTAAAAGAGCTCGAGTGAAGTCCTGCGTGCGGTAGGTTAGGAAAGGATTACACGCACCGTGGAGGCCGACGTAAGAGTGCCTGCAGCTCTGCCTCTGCCTCGGCTGCACGCGAGGACGATTCGGTCAAGGGTCCTGATGACGGCCCTAGCCAGGATGATACCAGATTCTGCGCATAGGCCATGGAAAGGTCGATCTGTGCTTGCAATGTCTCTGTGTCGATGTCGTTGTTGGGTTCCTCCATGTCTGACAATAGAACATAACTTGACGACTTCAAAACCGTGTCAAAATTGCGCGCGTTCTCGGTTCTCGCGCTCCACTCCGAAAACGCGCAGTGATTTTGATTCACGGCGCGGAACCACCGGCCCGGATCGGATACTGAGTTTCGGCCTGAGCTGAGCTGAGCTAGACCAGCCGAGGTGGGTGGTTATGTCTTTTCTTTCTTCTTCGTATCTTTGCGACATGAACATCTCATCACGGTTGTGCTCTACAGTACTCTTTAGCCAAGGTTTCCCTGTGAGCGCTGCTTCTGATTGGCGCGAATCTGGCTTTCACTTTCACTTATCTATCTATCGGGAGGGCTGTTAATGCACATGACAGAGGTGTCATCATACTTGGAGCACAGGCAGAGGCCTCGCAGGTCATGCCCTAATTTGAGTCACGAGTCGATAAACACCAAGCCAAGCATCCTCTGTTCTTCCCCCGGGTCAGACCATTGATGGTGACGAATTTAGGCCCACGAAGGTATATGTGAGCGCACTTCATGCCTAGGCGGACCTTGCCACGCCCTGATCCATCTCATTGGGTCGTGCCTTTGTGTGTTTGCTGGTGTTTTCGTGTCATACGAACTCTGTATGTAACCTGCGACCGGCACTTTTACTGCTACAGAGCGTTTTAGGGTACTTGTCGGTTATTCCGTTCGTACGCGCCTACTCTGTCTTTCGAGGCTTATGGATATGTATGTGGTGTGGGTGCGTATAAAGTTGTTCTTTGGTTTGGTGTTCAGATGCGGGCCGCCAAGAAGAAAACAAGGAGTTACGCGCTCTCCTCGCAATCACGCGGATCCTACATCCCCTGTTCCCTGTTTGTGTGTATGTATCCCTACCCCTTTTATTATTATCAGTCAGCAGGCCAGCAGGGCAGTCAACCAACCAGATGCCCTATGCCGCCGTTACAAGGTCATACGCAGACTATTTACATACCATCACTTTCATCAGAACATGGCGGCTACTACTCAAATATCCTAGTGCCTACAGTTCACGAAGTGCTACATGGGATCCACTATTTCCCGAGGCGCACATAAATGGATTTAAAAAAAAAAAAATCCTAGTGCCAAAGTGCATAGAGGCCTAAGGGCTCCTAGAGGCGCTGATGGTAGGTGAGGACCAAAGCGAGTGCGAAAGTCATGAGGACTACTCTCGTCATCCGACTGAACTTCAACGTGGCGTATGAGGTAGTCCTTACTGCTAGTGTGGGGAGCGCAAGAAGAGAAGAGGACGAGAGACGCCCTATGATTGGCGAGTCTCATGGATAGGAAACGCAACCGTAATGCCCATAGGATGGCATGCAAGAAATGGGATGCAAGCGCAATTTTGACAGAATGAGGCAAGCGACGGAATGTGGTAAACTCAGATCAGGTATTACAAACAAGTGGTCAGTCAAAGAGCCATCACAATCCTCTCAATTCAATATAGGTGATGAGGCCTATCCGAGTCAATGAAACTCGGGCTGACCTAAGTGGGAGCATGCAGACCTCGTCGCGAAAGACATTATGCGGACGCGATGACGTGAGCGCAATGAGTTGGGGGCGGGTTGGTGCCGGCAGTACCGGCCCCCGGTGGTGACTGTCTATTCTTGAGGTGACGGGCAGGGCGGCTCCTAGGAGCTGCTGGTTCGAGTCCTCCTCCTGCGGGAAAAAAGTTCGGCCTAAGCCACTTCACCCTAATCGGGGAGATCCCCGGCCCGTTTCATCCTCTGGGGCCCCTCGGGATAAGGGTTGCATAAGACTGGGAATGGTTAAAAAACAAGCCGACCCTTCGGGGACAGGTTACCCGGCGCCCTAAGCTATGGCCCAAGGGTAGTTAGTCAGATGGACTCCCGATATAGGTGCCTACCGTGTACCAGAATCTGGTCAAATCTGGCAAGACAGGGATCCGGACATTTGGTGAATCTGCACCCATATGGGTATATGCAAAGCCAAGTGCCGGGAACGGGAAAGCAGGGTAGAGAACCCCCTGTCCGGACCGTAGCAGGGCAGGGTTAGAGCCCCCCAGACCTGGCTCGAGAGGACTTATCCCCTGTCGGTTATCCGGCTACTAAGATGCCCGATAAGCTTAAGTTGATTCCCACCCCGTGCCCCGCCACACCCCATAAGTCCTAATATAGGCAGTGGAGGTAGCGCATTCAGTCATAGTATCTGCAAGCATAAGTCCTAATATGGCAGTGAACAGACTTCGCAAGAGGGTGACCGAGCCCGTCCGGTAGACTGTAAAGGTGTGGGAACCCGAGCGGCTACCGTGAATGGGTGTGAGGGTGGTATGTCCACTACCTCCTCAACCAGACCCCCCTTAAGACCGGAGGTAAGTGACGCTTCGAGCGTCATTTTATTTTATTTTTTCACCCATTCTGTTGAATGAAATTCTACACACGAACACTACCACACACATATTTACTGTATCATCTTTGTTACCATGTAACTAGTCCAACTGTATTGAATTTTTAAAAAAAAGAGCGCGATGAGTTGGAAAAGGAGTGACATATTCGTGTGTTGAAAGGTGGAAAGATGGAGGAGCGGTTGATAACAAACATAGTAGTCAAACGACTAGATGCCCGGTGCACAAATTGATCGTCCTGTGCTCGAGCTGTGATACCATCTACAAATACAATCTGAGGTGGTCCGCTTTGTGAGATAAGAAAAAGAAGAGAAAACCAATTGATTGATGCCTTGCTTGAATCCAGCAGTGAGACAAGTGCGATGGACAGCGAGATTCTACAACATATTCTAATTTCGATCGATGCAGTGGATGTATGTTCACCAATACTACTGTCTCAGGTATCAGGTATCACCGGCTTTTGGTCGTGGTGGTGGAGGCGGTGGAGGCTTCTTTGAAGGGATCATGGGTGGCTGGAGCGCCAGCGCGTGGTTGAACAGTTCCTCATCGGATGAGGATGGGGAAGCTGACAACGGAGAGTCTAGTGGGGAGTCGAAAGGGTTACCCCGTTGGGGTACGGAAAGGTCGAGGTCCGCTGAGGCGGGCACTACACCGTTTGGGTGGTCTGACGTGAATGATTAATCGTACATCCTGCTTTGTACGAGGTGAGAATAACTTACCCGGTGTATCCCACCACGCCTCTGTTTCCGAACTTGGCGGCGGTACTGGGGTTTGTGTAAGATACGCCGGCAGTTATTCAAGCTTCTTAACTTACAGTCATCCGAGTGAGGAAACGTGAGCGCCGCGAGCTTTTCATCAAGAGTTTCACCCGGTGCTGTGGATGTGACACTCTCCGCAAGTAACCGGCCAAGAGCAGCTTTCTTTGCGTGGTCAATGACATGAACGGTCGCACGGAATGCCGCATAAACTAAAAATGTATCGTCAGCCACTCGACGAATCAGAACAGAACAGAAATCTCAAAACATACCAGGCCGGTGATCGGAACCTCTCAGTTCCGCACGAGAGTAGACCGACAAATCGAGCTTACTCCCCCGGTATAGCACTCGATCTACGTTTTGGAGGATAATGTTATGTCTGCAGGGCAGGGAAAATGACAGAAGGAACGTGCCTGTCCATGCAGGAATTCTCATTTTCTCGCTCGTGTCGTAGTTGTCGGTGCCTACATCATACCTGTACGTCGGCCGAAACAAGACAGGTCCCTCAGTGTAGCCTGAGAAGACCGCGCCTACGTTCATTACATAGTTTAACTGGTCTGCGGCAAGCAACATGTCGAGCGCATCATCTTCAGCATATACGCGGACCGAAGCATTATCTAGATCGATGCGATAGTTTGTGTCCGCTAGCCAGATAACATTACTACAGTACTGGTTTGAGCAAGGGTTTCCTGGAGGACAATCAATCCTGAGATACGCACTCGTGACTGTCAATCGTCTTGCCACGCAGGAAGTGCAAGCCGTTCACGATGGTCCGATAGTCGACGTTTCGCTCCTCAATATTTTCATGACCCGCAGCAAGGTGGGCAGTAATGAAACAGAAGCTGGTATCATAATAGTCCAGTCGGATGCTAACGGCGCCTTTGTTACCAGACATGCCGCGTAAGCCAGTCTGTTCTTCGGTTAATCGGCGCACGTGCAGTACAAAAGACAATAAACCAACCTTGCATTTAGTGGCCTCCACATTGCGAATCACGGCCGTCAGTTCGGACTTGACGAAAACGATCAATGCGGTGCCAACTAACTAATTAACCAACTTGTTAGCCTTTTGAAACGGAGCACCGGGGTTTGCAGTACCTGCTCGCTACGCAGAAGGATGTATTCACACTTTTTATTCGGCCGTCGTTCGAGGGCCTCGAGGATTTTGTTCTCCCATACGCGCCTGTCAATGGGAGATCAATGGACAAAACACCATAGCATAATGGACCACTGACTTTTTCTCGGGGTCAGTTTGGACGATCTGTTGTGCGGTTAAAGGAACGATCTCTTGGAAGCCGAGAACCATTACATCTGGTCTGTCGGTCCCATGAATTCTGTACCGCAGTGGCATCACAGGCAAAAAAAAAATCTTACTCAGGAAGTGCTAGAATTCCACATTCAGTACCAACACAGAGTGGGATGAAGCTATCACGTACTTTCTCTAGGGAAAAGCCATGGTAGGAGCGATTCTGATGGCGGCTGAATAAGATGAGCGGCCAGCGTTAACAAGGGATTACAAAGTCACACTACATACCCTACCGTTGACATTCCACGTCCCAACGAAAATAGTACATGTCCTTGTGGTGGAGTATTCCGAAAGCCTGTGTTGTCGTGAGACTGGGGGGTCGTCTTAATCAGGAGCATGAAACTTACCTGGCATCTAGAGCGGCACGAATCGAGTCATGAATTGGATCGAAGATGGTAACTTGAGTTTGATTGCTGAGATTCCCCTACTTCTATATTAGCAAGAGAAGAGAAAAAGCTCAAGAGAGACAGGGACGCACCAAAAACAGGTCAATAGCGATCTGCTTTCCCTTGTCCTGGAAATTATTAATATAAGCCCTTGAAACGCTTTTGGTCGCATCTGACAAAACGCCTGTCCAACTGATCAGCGCCAAGTCGCGAATCCAGACGGAATAGGAATAGTCATGCCTGCCAGTGTGCGCTTCCCGCTCCGTGTAAAGCTTGTATTGAGAGCGCCAGTACCCGCATATATCCTCGACAGCGCATCACCGTTTTCCGCCCATAGCTCACGATGGTACGACCACATCGAGTTCGAGTTGACCCACTCCCTCCGGACGAGGAGTAGATACTGCTCCAAGCTCGACCGTGACAGGATGTCTTGCACGAAATTCGTGCGGTCTAAGCTATTTATACCGGACATGTCAGGCTTCGTATCGTCAAGAAAGGATAGGCAATGCAATACCAATCAAGACAATTCGTCCGAAAGACCCCTTTCTGCTCCGTGATGATGTCGTCTGACGTTGCATCACACATGGTAAACCCAAAGCGCTCCATGTTATCCGATACACTACTCAACCGTCTGCGCAAGTGCATGTTTAGTGCTAAAAATATGTGCGGGTGGACAGCCTCGGAGCGTACCTCAAATCACGCATGATACTATCATGGCCACTGACACGCACGGCCTGATGAAAATCGTAATGGGTGATACCAATGTCTTCGCCCCACACCCCCTTGGCGATCTGCAGATGTCGCGCATATGCCGCCGTGAGGCTGGCTTCGGCGTCCTTGCTCCCAAGGAGGTTGATTGCTTGGACATAGCCATACTGCTCCGTCAAATGCGCGAAATGTCGTTCAAACGCTGGTTGCGACGCTTGAGGGCGCGTGATTTGGATTTTCTGGCCAAATGTCTGCAATCCCTGTTGCTCCCAGAAAACTGAGCAGCGGAGGAAGGTAAGTATACGCATGCACCTAATTTAATTGGGGCGACGCTTACGAGGGACGCTGCCGCGCACTTGCGTGTAACTGAAGCAGTTCTGATCGGTGGTTAACATTGTCTCTGTCTATAATGGTGTGAGCGGCGTTAGTATACCCGGGCCTAGTTTCAGAAGACGCAGTGCACCTCAACAAAGTTGGCCGTGTTGCCATCGTCATCAACACCGCGCGTGTTGAAGCGAGTCCCGGCGCGTTTAGCGCCCAAGCGAGAAATGAGGGTGAGGGTTGCGATAATTGGCGTGCCATTCGTCGGGGGCGCAGGAAGCGGGATCGAGAAGGTGCCCACATAACCTTGAATAGTGAGAACCTGTGCCAACATGAAGAATACAGTAAGGAGAGCAGGGGGCAGCAAGCACTCACGATGAACTGGCAACGGTCGAGATCCTCTCGGTCTTGCATGTCCAGCCGCTCGCGGAAATCAAGCATGCTGCGCACGATATACTCGTTCCACACGAAGCGGCTGTCGAATGCGCCCAGATCCGCCGCGCCAGAGTCGCGCGAGAGGCGCTCCGCAAGCCGCGACGAGAGGTCCCAGTGCGGGCCGAGCGCGTAGTAGAACGAGCCGGACGACAGGATCTTCTTCAGCGCTGCGCATGGGTGCTCGAACACGGGCGGCGGCTGCGCGCTATTTTGTGCGTACGAGTCGCGCACCTCGCGTAGAGACATGGAGTCGACCTGTTCTGCGTAGGTCGGGCTGGGGAGGGCGTCCCCGACGAGGGAGAGGTCGTCCCATACAGGCGACGTCAGACAGTAGAAGTTGACTTCGTGGATCTTGGCGACGGATTCTGGCGAATCGGCCGTCGGTCTGGTGTTCCCGATTTCTGTCGCAGACGTGATGACGGCGACGAAGAGATCTGTTCCGAGAAGGGTTTCAGAGACCTTGCTCGAAGCGAGCAAGGCGGCCTGCTGACGCACCATCCCCGACGCAGATAAGACCCAAGCACCCTTTGACTACTCTGCTCGTCAGGCGCACGGAGTTGGCAAGGTTGACTTGGTCTTTGTGAAGGAACTCAACGACAGCCTGGTTAGAGTTGTCCTGGGCGGCACGGAAGACGAGAACTCGTTTTGGACGGCCTTTACCTTCTTCTTGGGAGCTGGTGACAAGGTAGATCGCCCGGGGATTTTCTCCCAGGTACAAGTGCATAATGAAGCAGCAGCGACGAAAGTGTGGCCGCTCAAAGTGTAAACGGTGCTTTCTGACATAATCAAAGACGTGGCAAACGACCGTCAAGAAATATACAGGATTACATTAAGTAGCACAGGTCAGATGAGCCCTTGCTTCTTGAGGTCGTCATACGTCTTGCGATTATAGACATTTCCCTCCTCATCTTCCAACTCCTCCATGGTTTCCTGCTCAAAGATCTCATGTCGGCCCTCCCGCTTCAATCGCTCCGCCACTGCAGGGTGAATAAGCACATGATACTGTGGCAGTGGGGGAGAGATGAAGTACATACAAGCCATTGCATCCTCGATCTTCGTAATTTCGTGGAAATGCTTTGTGTTGGGCAAGCCGAGAGCGCGCATGCCAAACGCATGTCTTGACTCTTGGAAATGGCGCTCAAAGTTTTTCCTGTTGCAAGACAGTGTTCATGATCTCACTCGCGGGCGCTACAAGGAGAACTTACCGGCCCATATACACATGGTCCGAACAAATCTCGCATCGGTATTCCACACCCAGCCCGTGGAGCTTGTATAGCCAATACGGGATCGGCTTTCCATCCCAACCCATCGGCAATTTCAACGGGTTGTAGATCCGCTCTTCCTCTTCCTCCTCTTCCGTGGCGCCCTCAGGCCCAGCCGTTGGTGGAGGCGCAGGTGGCTTCTGTGCCTCTAATATCTCCTGTTCGCGCTCCTTTGCGGTCAGCGAAAAGCGACGCTCGACATTCGCTTTGGTATCCTGGAGGATCTGTACTAAGTCTGCAAGGAGGGCAGTAACAAGATATGTCAACAGCGCGGCAGTTCGATATTTGTCCTTGAATGATGCTGCATTCCCAGGGGTAGGAGTAGCAGATGGAGGGCCGTTTGGGTTGGTGGGAGGTTGGTCTGATGAGACTTGTCTGGAAGTAGCCTTGATGTGCTTTTTCGAAGTGAGGTGAGCGTCATATACGGTTTGTTTTGAATACATCTTTTGACCTTGCAAACAGGTAAATCGGGAAGCATACCAAGAGGAGGGAATACTTACAGGCGGTACACCAGATGCCCTCTCCGCTTTCATCGCCGTGAACCTTCTGGCTATCTGTCCAACCATCGAGTTCATCCGCTTCCCATTTTTTGTCAAACTCTTCAATCGTGGCGGCTTGCTTTGACTCAATGTCAAGCAGCGGCTGAGTCCGACGCATAAAGGACGTAAGGTATGAGTGCAATGCGCCAATGTATCTGGGACGGATTGAGTAAATAGGCTGAGCAGTATTCAATTAACTAACGTCTCATAGTCGCGAGTAAGTCGGGTATCTTTGGAAATGTCGGCATGGAGGGTCCCATTTTCGGCAAGTAGTAGAGAATCAAGGTATTGGAGATAACCAATTCGCTTTCCAACATTTTTCAGATTGTTAAAGGCGGTGTGGTTCGCGTAGAGATCGAGGTATTTTCCATAGACTTCTTCCCCGGAAAACATATTTGCCACAGCTGAATAACAGGGCTGAGCGGGCATAGGAAGAAAATAAGAGCAAAAGCACACTCACGGTCTTCATAGACATAATCATCGTCATAATCGTCGGCATCGAATTCGTCGAGAAGGGCGGCAATTTCGAACTCGACCCCATCTGCACCTGTATCAGGATATTTGTTGTGGTGCTCCTGAACTTTACCCAACCTGGAGTAAAATTCAGACAAGTCCCCGGGTTGGCTCGGCGCAGAAATAGCGTCTATTTCCAGCTTGCGTGCTTCCTGGTCCTGGTAGGCTGAATTGAGGGTAGTGACGCGGGAAGAAATGCGGTCGAGTATCTTGGCAGCCTTGTGCTCACTCTGAAGGCGGGGCTGGTGGGCCGTTTGAGGGCGAGAGAGAATTGTGTAGAGGGCGCGTTCATAACGTTCAATCTGTTCGTGTGTCTGTCGCTGTATTTCGATGATTGAGTCCATTATGTTCGTCGTGTCTGTCGTGTCTGTTCCTCGACCAACTCACCCGCGCTGCACTTTCAATCTCCGCACATTTTCTCTTTTTCGCCAACAGCGACATGTCTGGCATCAACCCCGGCGACGACGTTCGTCCTCTCATATCGTCTTTCTTAATTCTACAAACTAATCCTTTTTCCTATCAGAAAATCATTTTCGAGTCTTCCGAGGCCGTCTCGGTCATCTCCACCTTCGATGACCTCGGTTTGAAGGAGGACCTCCTCCGAGGCATCTACGCCTACAGTGCGTATTTGGCCGCTCTACTCGAATCCAATTCCCTAATTCGTGGAAAAAATACAGACTTTGAAAAGCCGTCCGCAATCCAACAGCGTGCCATTCTCCCAATAACGCAAGGCCGGGATGTCATTGCGCAAGCACAGTCCGGAACGGGTAAAACAGCGACATTCTCCATTTCCATGCTCCAATCTATCGACGTTTCCGTCCGAGAGACACAGGCACTCGTTCTTTCTCCCACACGTGAACTGGCGACCCAGATTCAGTCTGTCGTTCTTGCACTCGGTGACTATATGAACGTTCAATGCCATGCATGTATTGGCGGTACGTCCATCGGTGAGGATATCCGTAAACTCGAATATGGCCAGCACATCGTCTCTGGAACCCCCGGACGCGTCTTTGATATGATCCGTCGCCGCATTCTTCGCACGCGTAACATCAAGATGCTCATTCTTGATGAGGCCGACGAACTCCTCAACAAAGGCTTCAAGGACCAAATTTACGACGTCTATCGTTACCTCCCCCCTGCTACTCAAGTCGTGCTTCTCAGTGCCACCCTGCCGTACGATGTCCTTGAAATGACAACAAAGTTTATGACCGACCCCATTCGTATCCTTGTCAAGCGTGACGAGTTGACGCTCGAAGGCATCAAACAATTCTTCGTCGCCGTTGAAAAGGAGGACTGGAAGTTCGATACTTTATGTGACCTTTATGACACCCTTACTATCACACAAGCCGTCATCTTTTGCAACACACGACGCAAGGTACGTGTTCTCGAGTCGACGTTATGTTCTCATGTTCATTACTGCTGTTTTACAGGTTGACTGGTTAACAGAAAAGATGCGCGCAGCAGATTTCACAGTCTCGTCAATGCATGGCGAGATGCCTCAAAAAGAACGCGATGCGATCATGGCCGAATTTCGTGGCGGGTCATCGTAAGCCACTATGCTTGACAAAATCACTTCCTGCTCAAGCTTTTGTATTTAGACGGGTGCTAATAACGACTGACGTTTGGGCTCGCGGTATTGATGTTCAGCAAGTCTCACTAGTCATCAACTATGACCTACCAGCGTAAGTGATCATATGGTTATCCCGCCTTCTAACTTATATTCCAAACAGAAATCGTGAGAATTATATTCATCGTATTGGTCGTTCAGGTCGTTTTGGTCGGAAAGGTGTTGCTATTAATGTACGTGGCAGTAACGGTTCAGGTATATCTGCGTTCTGATTTGATTGCAATGCTCCAGTTCGTGACCGTGGATGACGTCCGCATTCTGCGGGATATAGGTTCGTGGATGCTATCTTGTAACAAGCGTGTAGATTGCTTACATGACAAAATCAACAGAACAATTCTACAGCACACAGATAGTGAGATCACTCCTTAACAGTTTTGTTAATTTTCTGATTTTTGTTTTATTTTCAGGACGAGATGCCAGTCAACGCCGCCGAGCTCATTTAGTGCTTTATTTGATTCATCTTTTTTTTGTATTGCTGTGGCAGTGCTTAGGCTTATCTCGGCCTGATGTATTGCGCTGGCTCTTGGCCCGCACCATACTGTAAAGTATCCTAGCTTAGCTATAACTATGGCATTCTCATGCATGACCCCCATACACGGTCTTTTGGACTTTGAATATGGACTACTTTGGGGGAACCTGTAGACGAACCAGCTCGGGCGCGCAAACTACACTATATAAGCGAGATGTCAGTAACATCCCGGATCAGTAAATGGCGAATCTGTGCATGTGCTTTATAATACAGTACTCCAATAGCAGTAAGAAGAGACTGGGATCTCGTGCAAGTCTGGCCAAGTCGGATCAATCATATTTCCTCATCGCTGCCTCCAATGCTTCGGGATCAAAGTCGAATGACATGTCAAAGCTCGAGTCAGGATCGGTCCAAGAATCTTTCTCCTCATCCTCTAGCCGTTGCGCCTGTGGAAATTGTAAGGGCTTGAATTTGGACGTGGAAACAGGTGGGAGCCGCGAAGGAGCCGCCTTGATAGCGGCAATAGGCGCGGGCCGCGTGAGAGGAGGCCGGAACGGCTTTTTGACGGCGGTGGAATGGGAGCTGCTATTGGATGGCGCACAACGTCCCGTCATGCCGAGCGCCCGTCTCAGCCCGTGAGTCTGCGACGACGAAAGGGCGCATGAGGATGAAGACGTGGATGGGCCGCGCCCGGGCTGTTGTTGCGACGCTGGCAGTGGGGGTACCCCACTTGGTGGTACGGGCGCCGGCGTCGAAGTTGGTATGGCACGCTGTGGGGATGTGGATGTGGAGAGTGGGCGCGTCGGGGACACCGGCGGGTTGGGAGGCGCCACGGCGGCTTTTTGGTTTTGTGTTGAGGTGGATGTAGATCGGAGGAGCACGGTTGGTGCGGTGCGGATGGGTGTTGGTGAGGAGGGCGGTGCGGCTCGCTTTTGGGAACATCTGGTCGTGGGGGAGTGTGTTGGGACGCGTTTTGTCACGGTTGTTCTTGCGTGTGCGAGTGTTGGTCGTGGTCGTGGTCGTGGTCGTGGTGGTCTGGCGCCATTGTCGTCGGGAGAATCTGCATCGACGTGCATGTGCACGTCATCATCTGTGTCTGCGCGCGTGGTAGAAATGGCTTGGGACGGTAAGCCCTTTGTGTGCATCACAGGAAGACTCGAATGGCGCTCCCCGGCATCGCGCTTGTGCGCGGCAGGGTCGCCGTGGGTGTCACGGACCATCTCGTCCATCGAGCGCGTAGTGATTGTCGAGCGAATCGGCTCCTTGCCCTTCGCTGAAGATCGTTGAGCTCGTGCACACTCGCCCGCCTTCATCCGCTTCCGAGAATTCTCGTCCACGCGCGCTGACGCGCGGCCAAGTATGTCAAGAAAGTTGGATACGTCTGCGGCAGGGATTGCAAGCGCATCGTCCTGTGAGTGGCTCTG
>QFEA01011015.1:0-27995 GCA_003315975.1 Lactifluus echinatus
AAAATGAAACGAACATCGAACGTAAAGAGAGGGCGTTCGGATGTGCCGTGCGGCGGCGGCGGCGGGCAGTGTCCATGGAAGTTGGGTGAGACGACGTTCTACAAAGTAAAACAAATGAGCACTACATATAAATCCGGACTAATTTTGTCGCCGTGTCGTGTACCACTCGGTCAGCTTGGCGGGGTAAGGACGTGTCAAGTTGCGAGATGGGAGGCTCGGTTGTCGCTGCGGTCGCTCTGAAATGCTCCGTGAGTGACAAAGCATCGCAGGCGACACAGCGACGCCAGAAACTGTAATGGCTTACCATCCCTGAGTGCACTTTACATGCCATGGCGAACTGGCATCTGGCCGGTCCTTCGTTCGAGTCTCGTCTTTCCTGTTAAGGCCCCTCTCGCGCTGCTTCGCATTGCTAAGGCTAACCTATCTCGTCTGGTGTACCATCCTCTGTTTGTTCTGCCGCAGATGACGTTAGGAAGGCAAGTTCGGCCTTGAGGTGCTCCATCTCACCGCAGCCACACAGTTTTGTGAGTTCAAGAGTGAGATTAGGACGATGCGTATGATGGTGGACGAAGATGAACGAGACATTTCAAAGCATTTCTATGGCAAGATGATTGCCACAGGCAGGCAAAAAGCTAGCTACGAGAGGTCAGCGAGGGCGTTTTGCTATGCCACTCAGCAACTGAGGAGGAAGAAGCGAATTACGCTCGAACGACGGGTCAATTTTGTGCACTATGGAGCTTAATCGAAAGGGCAAAAAAATTGCGTAGCGTTTGGTAAGTCCTTCAATATCACGGCCTGACCGTGAGCAGTACGACTGACGCTGTACTACTAATCATTGAACTCTGGGACAGCCATGAGATCACTGTTCACCTTCTATTGGATGGTTTACGGACCATGCTGGCCCCATGAAACTATTTCTTGGGCTCGTGCAAATGCTTACTTTGCCTCGGTATTATCGAACTTTCTCACGTTTTATCTTTCGCCTTTAGTTCATGAGCTCTACCGGTATTTTAATGTACATAAAGGCGACGGCTGTAGCTTGATGTCCACGATCCTCTTCTTTCTTGAATTTGTCTCGCACACCTTCCTCTCTACTTCGGAGCTCTGGGCCCTGTTCATAACAAACAAAGTAGATTTTACCGACCTAGTTTTTCAGTTTAATTGTTCCCGCATCTACGTCGTCTTTTCCTACATATAGGTCGAACCACCGGAAGACCTCATAGTGCCACTTCAAGCTAAAGAAATACTGGTTACCAACCTTGCGGACCATGAAAGGATTGGCATTACCTATTTCCATGGTTCAAAACCCAGTGGTTCTCATCAGGGAAGATGACCAATCGAGTTGCTATGCCTTTCCTGCGGTCGCCGTTAATAGGTTATGACATGTCACACGAAGATTATGCGCACTGCTTCAACGCATGGAACGCGCCGATCCCTTCCGTCTCGGGCAAACGGTAGTCTTTGCTGCCGTGGATTACGAGCTGCGGCGTTGACCACTTGTCCACATAGTTTATCGGGTTGAACTTTTCGAGCACCTCCTTGGCTTCTTTGTCCCAAGGACGGCCACCCCATTCATGATCAAACTACGTTAAATTAGTATATCGGTGTCGTCACGAAGACGTGCGGCCAATACGATCGCTTACGAAGAAAAGCTCATCGGTAGAGTATCCGTTGTAAGTCGCGTCGAAGACACCATCGTGGCACACAAGAGCCTTGAAGTTGAACCCATACTCGGGGTGGCCTTGGATCCAACTGTACAGTGCAGTACAACACGTGAGTACTCGAAAAGGGACAGCCGCATGTACGACCTACTTGATAGCGTAACCACCCCAGCTGGCGCCAGCCGCGACGGCACGATCAGGGTCAATCTCCGGAAATTTGTCTAGGGCATACTTCCAGCCCCGCTGAAGATCGACAAAAGGTTTCCCACCCCAATCCTTGGTGATGGCATCTGTAAAGTCTGTTGCGAAGTACGTGTCAGAGCAGTTCTGCAGCGTGCGTGGCGAGACAGTAATGAACCTTGACCGAACGTCGTCGAACCGGTCGGGTTGATCGCCACGACGAAATACCCTTGATTTGCAAACACGTTCGGGTTCCACCTGGTGGACCAGCGGTCGTCCCACACCCCTTGTGGACCTATGGATCTCCTCAGTATGGTCTGCTAGCAACAGACCCGTGAGCGATGACATGCCTCCGTGGATGAGGAGCAATCCCGGCCACTTTTTCACATCGCATTCCTTCCACCCATACGGTTTGACGACGTACCCATGAACTTGCTTCCCTTCCGCTCCTTCAAAGTAGAAATCCTCGGGCGAATTCAACGTTTTTCCCGTCAGCGCCGTCTCCGCGAACCGAGTGATCTGCTCAGCTTCCGGTCTGATGTCGTCTGGTATGTTGGCAAGATCTGCTTCGAGCTTGTGAAGCCCGCGGAGAATGAATACGTCGTTCGGTCCCTGGAGTGAGGAGCGGGAGAATACGACTCTGCCTTTGGGCAGTACTTGAGGGGCGATGGCGGCACCGCTCTGCGTGAGCGCTTTGGGGGTGGTGTAGTTAGATGGGAAGGATGGGTGAGTCGTAGACTGATCTGGGGTATCCGGGATAGGGAGGACGAAAAGCTTGTTGCGCGCATGATCGCCGGCAGTGAGGTAGAGGAAGGTAGAGTCCTCGGAGAACTACGAGAGAGGTATTAACGTTTTCTCTCGCAAGAAAAGCAGAATGCTAATCTCACAGCGAGTTCATCCGCAGATCGATCCCAAGACTGCGTGAGCGTGTAGCGGATGTCTTTTTTGAGGTCGTAGATGACGACTTTGGCCCTGTATAGAGCTATTATCCCCGAAATACGTGAAAGAGCCATGATCAATGACAGACCTATCAGCCTCATACCCATCCTCGTCAAGTTCCGTCCAGGCAACTTTGTCTCCCTGGGCGCTGAAAACAGGGCTATGGGTGGCGCCTTGTTTGCCCGAGGTAAGCTCACGGGGCTTTTGGGTGCCGGTGAAGTCTACGAGATATACCTATAACGTTCGTTGGTACGCTAGTCCAGGAGGGGATGGGTACTCTAACGTTCTGCTTAGTGTGCCAAGCCTCAGGCAGCTGGGCGTCTTTTGTGGTGTAAACGATATACTTGTCAGACACGTCGAAATCGTTCGTGCCACCAAATGGCTCAACTGGAGAGTGCTGATTTGAACGTCATCGGAGGAAAGGAGTAAACAGTCGTCGCAACGTACATGTCCGGTTCCATGCAGTACGTTGAAGAATGTCTCTCCAAAGTGCCAATGCCCTTCGGCGTCCTTGGAAAGCTTGACAGTAAAGAGGGATGGCCGCTTCGGCCCCGTCCAGGTGTCCCAGTGTCGCTCATATGTATCGTCATAAACGAGAGCGGTATTACCTCGTTCCTGCCACGTTTTGTCATTCTCGGAAACTTTGGTCAGGTCTCCATCTTCGTAGACGTTGTCTGAAAAGACGAGTATGCCAGCCTTGGCTGCGTAGCGAAAGCAAGACGGAGATGCGGTTGGGAAATTTCCGAGGAGCAGAGGCGGATCCGAAGTCACGCTGAGAGTCTCGGTAGTCAGATGGACCAAAAGTGTGTAGAGACTCGCTATCTTGCCGCTATCATCTGCGACAACGTGCCCGACGGTGCGGTCGTCAAGCCAGAAGGCCTCTCCACCGTGAGGAAGTGGTACCTCAACTGGCTGAACGGAAGACTCGAGGGGCGCGATGGAGATGGATTTGTGGTTCCTTGAGAGTGCGGGAGAATCAATGAGCTCGAGATGTGAACTCAATCAAAGCTAACCCACCTCTTCTCTTCGAAGGAGTACTTAGAAACGGGGACAAGCACGAGATCCCCGGCGGCATTTGCAGTGCCTGCGCCCGCACGAGCAAGTTGGATTAAAGCTTTGGGGGTGAACCTATCGCTACCCGCTTTCAGTCTGAACTCTCTTATCGGTGATGACATGTTGGGCGGACACAAAACGCAAAAGCAGGGGTAAGCGAGGCGAGGGGCAGCTCGCAGCTGGTCACCTGCGTTCACTCGCTTGCGCTTGCTGCTTCCGAGTCATCCTCTTCCGCGCCCGCGCCCAACCCCGTCTCCACTCCTCCCACATCTAACCTCACTCCCGGATCCATCACCTCCTCCACTTTCCCCGTCGAAGAATCCCACCGTGCCCTAAGCCCGACTCGGAATTCTACCATCTTTTCACCGATCAACTTGAGCAGCTGAGCCTGCTCTGCCGTAAGCGCCTTCCCCTTTTCACAAAGCTTGTGCGGAATCTCCAAAGTCGGCACGCCCTTTCGCATGATCGTCGTCAGACCGAGTTTGCGCAGCTGAGGCTCCTCGTTGTGTGGGAACGGTTCCGGCGGGTCAGAGTGATGTTGCATGATCGGGCCAGCTGGGATGATCACTGTCCGCGTTGCGCGATTACCACAGCGTGCAAAATCCGGTTGATGGAAGTCCTTGAACCATTCGATCACCTCCTGTGGTTCTGTATCTGTAAATAATAGTCCGACCTGCCCCTTTATTTCCTGAACGGTGGTTTGAATGCAAACAGAATCCTGAATACAAAACCATCACTCACTCTGGCTAGTGATGCCAAACCTGGCCTGTGCTCCTCCTCCGGGGTCGTGCCAAGGGCTTTAGCCATCAAGGCCCCTCTCCCGAAGAATAGTCGTGCAGAACTGTGTAGGAATATAATATAAATATGAGATGCGTAGAAACCGTCAAGGATGGCACACGTACTCTTTCCACAGCTTGCGGACTGTTTTGAGATGCGCATTGCGCATGTTACCGACTTCGAAAAGCCAACAGTACCTCCACTTTTCCACATTTTCTTGGAGCTAGTCGGAGATCGACCGATGGGTCAGAGATGGTAGTGGATGGATAGCATGTAGTTCACCCCGTACTTCGGATATCTGAGCTCCTTTGTGCTCTCGGGTCTTTTTAGAGACCTTTGTCAGAGATACTGCGACTTCTGTCAAACGTTTCTACCTGACTTAGAGGCGGCTTGACCGACCAAGTTTTTGTCTTTTGGATTTTGGCATCGTGGCAGAGATGAAAAGAGTGTCCGCTCAAATAAGCAATCAGTAAAAAAAAAATCACTCTCAGCTGGCCCCATGCTTAACGTCTCTCAGTCTGAGCTCAACAATCTCGAAGCGTTGCTGCTCAACACCTCGGCAAATGTACCGTTGCACAACCGCTTCAGGGCATTATTTACGCTCAAGGCCCTCAAGAGTGAAGAAGCCATCCTCATCATCTCAAAAGGTCATCATACTCTCGACGCCTAGGATTAGCCCTAGACCTTGACATTGGTGTGCAGGGTTCCAGGATCCTTCTGCTCTCCTCAAACATGAGCTAGCTTACTGCCTTGGGCAAATGAAAAACGCTGCGGCGCTTCCTATCCTTGAGTCTGTGCTGGCAGACGAACGGGAAGACCCGATGGTTCGACACGAGGTAAGGGCGGGTTTAACTTCATTGCGTGTATGTAGCATGTGCGTTTATATGCACAGGCCGCTGAGGCGATGGGTGCTATCTCCTCAGCATCCTCTCTTCCTTCCCTCAGGAGGTATCTGAACGATTCGAATCGCTCCGTGCGCGAAACCTGCGAGATCGCGCTAGCCAAGATCGAGTGGGACCAATCCGAGGAGGGACAACGATACCACGCGAGCATATCCAATGATGAGCGACGGTTCGCACTGGGTCTTCTGCACGCTTCCTCTCTAATTTGGTGTGTGTACCGTTTTCAGAACATACACATCAGTCGACCCTGCTCCTCCAACTTCCAATCTCCTCGGGGGCAAGGCAAAGCCAGCAAATGTCACCGAGTCAGACGTGGGACATCTCCGTTCGACGCTTCTCGACACGCAAGTCCCCCTCTTCGAGCGTTATCGCGCGATGTTCGCCCTGAGGAACATTGGCACCGCCCCAGCGGTCGATGCGCTCGCCGCGGGGTTTTCTGATGACAGTGCGCTGTTCAAGTAAGCGTACCTTCCAACTTCTCAGTCACGGCAGGTTATTGACTGTATCTGTCCGGATAGGCACGAAATTGCCTTTGTCTTTGGCCAAATGCTGTCTCCACATTCCATCCCTGCCTTACTCCAGGTCCTTCAGAATCCCCAAGAGTCGGATATGGTGCGGCACGAGGCAGCGGAAGCTCTTGGAGGTATCGCAACGCCAGAGGTGCTCCCATACCTCAAAGAATATATGATGCGGGAGGACGCACCTTTAGTCGTAAGGGAGAGCTGTCAGATCGCGTTGGACATGTATGAGGTGGGTTTCTCACCTCTCTGTTGACTCGTGCTGTAGAGTGAGCGTCTGCATGCAGTACGAAAATTCCGACCAATTCCAATACGCCAATGGCTTGAGTACTACACAAGCGACGGAAGCGGTCAGTGCTTAGGACGGCGATGTAAGCGGATACGGATATGTGTAATAGTCCGAAAAAACATCACTTTCTTTATACGTCTTGAAGATACTGTAGAAGGGCTGTAGACTTCACCTGTGCCCACGCGCATAGCATTTATCATGCGACTCACTAATTCCCACTCAGATCCTTGTACGACGTAGTACGGCGGAACATGTCATAGAATTCAATTCTATACATGTAAGTGACGTCTACACGTCCACGACGGGAGATAAACTCGTCGATGATTATCTATCCTCTGCTCTTCGCCAAACACCAAGCAGCGCACCTCGATGGACTGCCTGTCCGGCGCATCCTTCGGGCTTGTAGAATCAAAGAATGCACTATGAGGTGTCAGCCGCGCCTTGCTCTCATAAACATTTGAACAATGTGACCTCCGGCGTCTGCCCGCTCAAGTAGTACCGCTGGTGCGTGGGGTTGTAGCGCATGCTGTTAACGTCGAGCCCTCCCGGTCCCGGTAAATGTGCCGTGTCAGGGCGAGGTCGCTTTCCGGGTCGAGGGAGCGCTAATCAGCGACCGCGAGCAGATGGTGCGCGACGGAGTTCTCGATGGGCCACACGTTGATGATACTCACGCGTTCCTTGAGCAGGCGATCGGCGTCCTTGGGTGCGTGCCGGCGTACGCGGCCAGGGGCAGCGGGATACGTCTGGCCGACATGCACACGCATCTGGAAAGAACTGCTCAGCGACCCGAGCGGACGGGCGGCAACGTAACGAGCATGAGCAAACGGTGCATACCAGCGGGCCGCGTTGCAACGGATTATTCGATTTTGCAGGACTCCTATACGCAAGAGTATAATCGAATAATATTATTACCCTTTGAGCTCCGGTATGCTCCCTTCACTAGCTTCGCTGTAGTATCTGTTCCGTATGGTCTCTTCGGCGGCAAAACCCCTTCTCCTGGCTCACATGGCGCACGAACCGGAAGCCGCCCTGTCGAGCGAGACCGTGTCCTCTATACCGCGAAGGTCATGTTGCTCTGTGGGAGTCTATCTGGGGGCGGGAGGTACGCAAAGTTGCACGGGGCCTCGCCATCCAAGGTAATGCCAAGGTAGTTGAGACCAGTGGGGACTGGGTGAGATATGGCATCTGCTGCAGCAGCCATGGGGAATGAATATCATATGGGAGAACGTTTCCTGTGTTTTCGTCCACCCAGATGGCCTCTTATATTTTGATACGTGCTTAGAGTGGAGAGGGGAGGTACGGTTCTTCGCCCTTCCATATTGTCGACTAGTCACTACTCCGATTTAGGCTTGCTTGACGAGTCGCTTCGTCTGCACAAGTCCAATCAGAAACGGCAACTTTACTCTCCCATTCGTCGCGTTCGGCTTGAACCAAATCAAGGCATCTATCGATAAAAAAGTGAGTTCTCTATTAAAACATATCTGAATCCTCATTGAGGCTTTCCAGGTCGTCCTAGCGCCCGTCATACATTCAGATGTGGCGGAGGTGGCGGGAGCAAGGGCGACAGTGCCAGTGGGTGGTGACAGGGCCATCTGCACGGCATGCTGCCGTTGCTTGCATGGCCCTTCTACTGCCGAGCAAGATGGGTACAGGCGACTGCCAAAGTGACTAGTACTGCTGCTGATGGTGACGTGGTCACGGTCATGATGACGGCCGACCTCAATGTTGAGGACGATCTCAACACCGCGGACCCCGGATGAGGGGCTTCACCGCGCCCAGTCACCACATCACCACTTCTGGCATTCGCAATCACAGCAGGCTTAAGTTATAACTCAGAAGGACTGAATCGATGGTCCCCTCGTCCCCATACCTTGGGACTAGCGCTAAACCCGATGCCAAGTCGTGAGCTTGGTTTTTGCGCAACCCAGGAAAGAGCGGCGCACCTTGATCTCTACTTCCGCTCAAAGACTGCGGCATGTTGATAGCTGTTACGCCTCCATCTTTTCGTGCTCGCATGCTTCCCCTTCTATCCGAGTTTGATAAGACACGTATCTGCCTAGCATAGTCTCCGAAACTTTCCCTACGCGCTGCCTCGACTGAGTCACGTTCTCCGAGTTATTCTTGTTCTCGAGAGATGACCTCGGGTGCTTGGCAACGGCGAGAACACTCTGCGACGGGAGCCAAGGTGTCTGACCAAGGACGTGATGGTTCCTTCTTGCTAGGCCTTGCACCGTAAGTACGCCGTACTTTCGCATGTAAAGGATCAACGAAAGTAATGTTCATTCCAGACCTGGAATGTTGCATCTCCACGATGTCCCTGTCCTATCAGAGGAACTAGAACTCAAGGTGAAATCTGTCCAGACAATCGTTGGGTATGTCCGCACGGGACTTGGAAGACTCGGACGCGTGCCCGCTTAGGATGAGGCCATCACCACATCTCCTTTCTGGGGTGTGTTGGCACGGATGAAGGAAAGACTGGGTCGGGGATTGGGTATGAGCTTGAGCAACTCCCGAGGCTTGTACGCACCCTGACCGGTTGTCATTGCCTTTCCTATGAGCTAGCTTACTACTAAGGACAAACAAAAAATACACCAGCACTACCTCCCCTTGAGTCCATGCTAGCAGGGCCGCGTGGCCCGTGTAAGGTGCGCACCATTGTGGTAGTCGATGCGCTTGCGGCGCCATTTTCTGACGACATTGCCATTCAAGTAGGCAGATCCTCCGGCTTCTCAATCTGAGATAGAGTGTATTTGCCGATTTTCCTTGCTTTACACCGTGCAAACTTTCATCACGTGAATCTGTGACATATTGTGACTCCCTGCGCTACGTGACTGAGGAATATGACCATCACGCTTGTCACCTCTTAACACTCTAATAGGCTCGAGATTGTCTTCGCCTGCTGTTTGGGTTTGGGTATTCCATCCCCACCTTACTCTAGGTTCTTTTTGCGAAGACAAAATCCAGGCCGTTGTTAATACACTAATGGCTTGAGTACTTCAACTTCACAAGTGGCGAAAGTGGTCAATGTTGGAATGGCGACGTAAGCTCGAGTCAGAGCAGCACCCGCTAAACGAAGGTCACGTGACCCTGTCATTTTCAAGACGTCGGCATTATTAAATCCCTCTAGTGCACCGATGCACCGATGCACCGAAGTGAACATGTCATGGAATTCAATGTTATACATATCAACGATAAGAATTAGCCCCGTTGGCCATACACACTATTCTCTACTCCTCATCAAACACCAAGCATCGCACCTCGATGGACTTCCGATCGGGCGCATCCTTTGGGCTCGTGGAGTCAAAGAACGCACTATGGGGCGTCAGCCGCGCCTTGTTCTCGTCCGAATCGAAACACTTGATCAGAGTGACTTCATCCGGTGTCTGCCCGCTCAGGTAGTACCACCGATGCGAAGGGTTGTAACGCACGCTAAACACGGAGCCCTCCCGATCCGGGTAGATGTGTCGTGTAGTGATGAGGTCCTTCTCCGGATCGAGCGAGCGCCAATCGACGACCCCGAGGGGATGGTGTGCGACGGGATTCTGGATGGGTCGCCACACGTTGATTATGCGCACACGTCCCTTGAGCAGATGATCAGCATCTTCGGGTGCGTGGCGGCGTACCCGGGCGAGACTCGCGGAATATGTCTGGTCGACATGCACGCGCAACTGGAAAGGTTGATTAGTGACCTAAGAGGGGGATTGTGATGAATAAACTGGCATACCACCGGACCACGCCGCTGTGGCTCATCGGATTGGCCCAACTTATTACATTCGCCGTCCTTGACAGGATGCCTGAGCAAATCAGGTATGAGCCAGCATATTCAGAAATGTATTTAGGGTTGACCGCACTGGGGTCCGACTTATGCTTGACGTACCTGATGGTATGATCGAATATTACTACCCTCTTCGCGCCAGTATATTCCTTCACTAGCTGTTCGACTTCGCTGTAATATTTGGTTCGTATGACCTCATTGTCGACGAACTCCTTCTCCTGGCTCACGTGCCGCAAAAACTGGAAGCCAGTCGTGTCGAGCGAGACGGTGTTCTCCTTACCGCGAATATCGTGAACGGTCGTATTAACAACATCATAAGAGATGTTGGTCTGTGGGAGCCCATTTGGGGGTGGGCTGTACGTGAAGTTGTACGGGGCTTCACCATCCGAGGTGGAGACAAAGTAGTTGAAGATAGTAGGAACGAAGTGAGGTGCGAGATCTACGGCAGCGGACATGGGGAATGAGTTTGTGGGAGAGTGGTCCTTGTGTCGTGTGTCGTCCGCTCAAGTGGCCCTTTTATACGTGTCGAGTCGATGATTAGAGAGACAGATTACTGGAGAAACGTTTTGAAGATGTCCGCTGCGGACTTGATACTGCTATTGCGCCATCTCTCCCTTGTCTTGCAAGTGATGTAATGAGTCAGCCAATCGCGCAACCCTCGATGATGAAAAAAAACAAACACGTACTTTATAAGCAACACATATAGCCAGACCTCGCTATCCAGCTGGCTTATCCCCTTTTGATTCCATTTTCCACTTGTCAAGTGGGAAAACGTAAGTCCAGTCCAGGCTTCTGCGAGACTATTGGGAGCTGTGCAAGTGAGACGACAGAGCCCGTGCGCCTCGCCTTTGAGGTGTAAGTACAGTATTGCGGCTTACAAACAGACGCAAAATTTCGCGTTTCGCGTTTCGCGTATCTCTCATCAGGTTATCTCACCGTACACACTACGTCTTATAATTGCAGATCTCTCACTACTAGTGGGGGAATACAGTTGTCACTCCACGGCATTTAGCGAAATACCACGATCCCAGTCAAGTCTACTCTGAGGGGCGTCGGATACCGCATAGAATGGCATAGGCATAAACTTTGGTTGAAATATTCTCCAATGGGAGCATTTACGCTCGCCCGTCTCCTCTTTTGCTCCTGCTACAAAGCTGCCTTTTGTCTCATATATTACCTCGTGTGACTTGTGCACAAGCATCCACCTCCGAGTCGTTGGCTGAGCTCCCCGCCGTCTTTTTTCGCCCATCTTTGCTCTCATGGACAACGAATATTCATGGGTGGATTTCATTGCCTAGCCTGTGGCTGCTGTGCTATGCGAGACATTCTTCTTTGGTGCACCTCCGTGTTTCGACTCTGTACTCTGTGTCGCTGAAAAGGAGATCCCAGGGTTGGATTTAGCACTATTTGGCCTTTCGACGACTTTTATGCTGTAGGTATCCGCGTCAGTTGCTTGCAATCCTCAGTTCTCATTGGAATGCAAGGCGCAAAGCGCTGTCCAATCGGACGAGAAACGGTGTGTTGGTTATGTTCATAGTTAATAACGCGGTCTTCATGGGCCACTGGATCCTCAATATGGTTCTCTGCATCAAATGACTGAGGGTTGGGAAAGTCCTCATAACCCCCTCTGAATTGGTGACTCTGATTTACCACCCTCGATCAATGTGGTCATTGATGACATGACGTGAACGGACGCTAATATCAATGAAGTACATTTCAAGCGATGGTATTGTCTTTTGGCAAGCCTGGGTGATATGGAATCGCAGGTTCATGCATGCAGTTTATCCCCCTGTTCATCTCTCTCCTGCGTACTCTCTGTGAGTTTCGTTGGATCATCACCCAAATGTTCTCTGAACTGAATGATACATGTACTCCCCTAGTCGTTTCCGTCACTAGCGCCATACTCACATACGAAGGCGATGTGAATTCGGCGCGCGTAACAAGTGTGAGCCCCGACCCCATTTGGTCCATCTATGGATGTTCTGTCGGTACAAACCTCTGGGTTACATGCTTGATTTACAAACGACTACGGTATGTTGTTCACACTTTGGAAGATATTGACTGCACGATGCGACGCATATTCTAGGCAGCACGGACGCCGGATACGCTCTTCGTCGGGAAGGGAGAATATTACAAGCGAAGCAGACACTGCACTCATTATCTTGGTCGAGTCTGATGCACTTTATGTCTTCACTTTTGGGTACATCTTATATGCAACTTCGCTATAAAATTGGATTAATTTTAACTTGCCTGGCAGCTTACGTTTGTCCTAATTCTTCCCGTTTGTCAGATTCGAGGCTGAATTCTTACCTCTAGGCCATCTCTACCCGGCGGCCATCTTTGTCATGGTCACGATGCAACTGAGTACCGCAGACATTCTACGTCATTCCGGCTCTGGGAGTCGCAAATTACCGACAGCTGTAATGTCCACACCACCGTCTCCACAATCGCAACGTTCCAAAGGAGGGTCCTTTACAATTCCAATGGAAGGCATACCAATCAGTATACACTTTGTTGACCGTTGTTCGGAAGGTTTTACATGACTTTCACATGATTTGTAATTTCACTCTCTTTGAAGGGGGAACTCTGATGCACATGTTGGTAGTCCGGCTATTGTCTCGTTAGGCCCTAGATCTCTTGTATTCTACTGACCGAGCGAGTGTCTCAATACCACCAGGAGCGGGTTTGTGAATGCAAAGTGTGTGTTAATCAATAATTATATATCTCCCTTCGACGTTATGACTGTTATTTCCGCGGTGGCCGGTTACAGACGTGAAAACTATTAACATAAGGCGTGCTGGTGACAGAACTGTACCAAGTTTCATTTAAAGTCCCTGATGCACATGAACATACCCACGCGGGAAAAGCATTAGACGGTTGCGTGCTCGGGCTCCGTCCATGACACACACCAAGGGAATATGGTTCTTGCTGGGACCCCCTTGCTCGTCCACATCATCGGTGCTGACTGAACTAGCCGCCCGACAAGCCGCCACCAGACATACGTTACAGCGACCCTTTACTCTTCGAATTCTTTATTCTTTTCCATCATCGCGTCGTTACTTACGTCCCCAACACCCTTACCGTCGTTTATTTTTGGGTACAGGTACTTACTGGTACAGTAACTAATTTATCGGATCATATTTGCTGATTAGTTGAGTGACGCTTAGGTAAATAAAATATGCTGTCCTTCTTTCAAGAGAGGACAACGCAGCTAAGCCAGCGAGTGAACGAGCCCCTCTTGTCCCGCGGCGCCATGCCCCCGCTTTTCTTTGCAATTTTTTTTGGTTCTTCTCTCTTTTAGTTTTCTCTTGATTCGTCGGCGACAACTCGGATCTACTTGTCATCGACTCGGATGCGTTCATGACTTGGAGCCTCGTCAAGCCTTCTTTTATTATTGTTCATTCTCGGCTATTCTTTTCCGGCCAATTCTCTTGCACCCTCACGGCGGCATTCCCTCCTCTCTCTCCTCCCTCTCGGCCCTTTGTGTAATGACTTACGTTCCGCAGCAAATGAAGAGAGCGTCTCAGCAATCAATTAAAGATATCAACGTCTCTCAGGCTGTTCACGCTCAACGTCTCTTAGCCCGGGCCGAACGATTTCGAGACCTTGTTTCTCGACACCTCAGGAAATGTACCATTATACAGCCGCTTTTTGACGCTCAAGGTTCTAAGGAGGGAAGAAGCCATCCTCATCACCTGAATCGGTCACCATATCTCAACCCCGAGGACTAGTGCTGGCCCTTGACGGCATTATGCGAAAATATCCCGGGTCTTTTCTGTCGTCATGCATCCTCTTTGCTTTTGGTGTATTTCGTTTTCAGAAATGAAAATGCGGAGGTCGATCCTTCCCCTCCAGCGCTCTTTGACATCATACAACGTTCGTGCGTGGGGAGGGGTCGATACCCTTACCGCGAGATGTCTGTTTGAGTAGGCACGAGATTGCTCTTGCCTGGCTAAATGCTGTCTCTGCCTTCAATTCACACCCTTCTTTTGTTAAGGATTCTCCATGAATCGGATATGGTGCGGCATGAGGCAGCGGAGGTTTTCGGAGGTATCCCAACGCCCAAAATGCTTCCATATGTCAAGAAGTATATGACACGGAAGCATGCATCCGTAGTGGTGAGGGAGAGCCGTCAGTGTGGCGTTGGGCATGTATGAGGTAGATTTCTCATCCTTCTTGACCCGACGGTGGATAAGGGTGTTTGCGTCGACTGATTTTGCAATACAATCATACCAACTAACACCAATACGACGAGGTTTGAGTACTACGCAATGACGAAAGTGGTCAGTGCGCATGCAGTGTAAGCTGTTTAAGACATGTATGAGGGTACGAAACCCTCCCTTCCGTAGATTTCATTGGTTGTGCAGGTCCGCATAGTACACGATTTAGTCATTCGGTCGTCCCTAGTTCCCTATCTACCATAAGACATGTCATGAAATACCATATCTTATGATACGCATCAACGATAAGAAATGGCCTCGTTTACCGCATGTCTTTCCTTTACTCCAAGTCAAACACCAAGCAGCGCACCTCGATGGACTGTCTGTCCGGCGCATCCTTCGGGCTTGTAGAATCAAAGAACGCACTATGAGGCGTCAGCCGCGCCTTGCTCTCATCCGAGTCAAAACACTTGATCAGAGTGACCTCGTCCGGCGTCTGCCCGCTCAGGTAGTACCATTGATGTGAGGGGTTGTAGCGCACGCTGAATATGGCACCCTCCCGGTCCCGGTAGATGTGTCGCGTCGGTACGAGGTCCCTCTCCGGATCGAGCGAGCGCCAATCGACGACCCCAAGGGGATGGTGTGCGACGGGATTCTGGATGGGTCGCCATACATTGATGATGCGCACGCGTCCCTTGAGTAGGCGGTCTGCGTCTTCAGGTGCGTGCCTGCGTACTCGATCCAAGCCCGCGGAATATGTCTGGTCGACGTGGACGCGCATCTAGAAAGAATGTATCAGTGACTTGAGAGGGGGGACGTGTTGGGTAGCATACTACATGGCCGCCTGGCTGTGGGTTGTTAGATTGGCCCCCCTCGACAGGACGTCTGAGTAAATCGGGTAAGGGCCAGAAATTTCAGAAATAAATTTCAAGGTGAGCCGTACTAGCTTCTGGCCCTTCCTGACGTACCTGATGGTATGATCGAATACTAATACTCTCTTCGCTCCGGTATATTGCTTCACTAGCTGTTCAGTTTCGCTGTAGTATCTGGTCCGTATGGCATCCTCGTCGGCGAACTCCTTTTCCTGGCTCACGTGGCGCACAAACTGGAAGCCGGTCGTGTCGAGCGAGACAGTGTCCTCCTTACCGCGAATGTCGTGAACAGTTACATTATAAGCGTCAAAAGAGATATTGGTCTGCGGGAACCCATTTGGGGGTGGGCTATATGTAAAGTTGAACGGGGCTTCACCACCTGATACAGAGGCAAGATAGTTAAAACTAGTGGGGACAGAGTGGGGATGGGGTTGTACTACGGCAGTGGCCATGGGGGGATAAAACTGCAGGAGGACTCTGTGTCGTGCGCAATCCGTGCAAGTGGCCTTTATAATACGTGCCGAGTTGATGATTGATGGGAAAAGAACTCGGAGATATGTATTACTGAGAAACGTCTTGGAGTTGCGGACATAAGCCTGGCTTCCATTCAAGTTCGTAGATGACTACTGTGGCCAGAGCTCTTCAAGCATGTGAGAATAATAATTAGTCAGTGCGATTGCGTAACCCCCCCGAGGCGTACCCGTCCCTCGCAACTTTATTGATTGCTGCACATCAAACGCGAGCCAGCCGCAGGTACATCGAGACGGTGTCAATGGATAGTTATCCACGTAGTAGTAGAGTGCTCTGTATGTATTCCGAGTCTCCGTCCCATCACCGTGACGGAGATCGGTATAAGTAAGACTGACGAATGGCAGACTCTGACGTCACGCTGGTACCTCGTCCGCCCCTCCTCGAAAGGGTTTGAAAGGGGCATCAAACATGGCCAGTGTCACAACCACCGCACGCGCAACGGATATAACGCCGTTGACAATGTCGAGGGCTCAAAGGAATACAATATATGATACCGATAAGGCGTCGCATCACACAAAACAGCTAAAATGCTCACTATCTGGGGAAATGCGACAAAGGAAATCGAAAAAAGCACCTTAGGGAATCGAATCGTTCGTTGTTGTGGGATAGCCTCCACTCGTGTGTGCACGCACCAGTCAGTAACCAGCGGCAGGCGCCGGCGTGGTGCGTGACCGGGAACCGGGACCCGGCCTTCGTTTACAACGGACATGCTCCACACAGGTACAGGTTAGCATCACATGTGGCTGCGCCCGGGGGTCGTCTATGGACAACACACGCTGCTTGCAGGAAGACGTGTTCAATATGAAGTTAATCAGACGTGAAAGAACTCAGATAACTACAGCAAACGCAACACGCATGGTCAAGGAACGGATGTAACAAACAAGGGATAATTAAGACCCAGATTTCGGAACCGAGACCCCGACAGCCCGTTTAGCGCGTGAAATGATGCAGGTCGATTTGCGATTGAGCCTTCACAGTTCACAGCTGAGTCAGTGGGTATCGGTGCTCTTCTCCATGTGGCCAAATGATCAATATGACAAGGTCTCGTGTTCTGACCCGTGTGACGGAGGCGAATGCGCCAGTGCGGCCTAGTACCTGCCTAGTTCCTGTTGCTGATGTCATCACGAGCTAAACGAAGACCGAAGACCGTAGCGGCGAATCGCCCGCTTATTTAAACCAGGACTATGTCTCCGCCGACGCCGACATTTCCAGGTACCCCTGACCATGAGTTGTCCAGAGTGCTACAAGGGCTTCGTCATCCCTGGTGAGCCCAAGGGCTCCATGGTTGGCCTCGATTACTTTACCCCGGCGCCGGCAGACGCCACACAGAAGACCAAGGCAATCGTTCTCCTCACTGATATCTTTGGTCTTGCCTTGAACAATCCAAGGATTGTTGCAGACAACCTCGCTGAGCAGGTCGGTGTAGATGTCTGGGTCCCCGATTTATTCAATGGTGGGTAACATGAATCTGTGCGCCACTTTTTGTCACTGACGCCCGTGGTCGGTTTCCTGCAGGGAAGCCTCCGATGCAAATGTTTTAGAGCCCCTTATGCCTGATCGTGCTGGCGTTAAATTTACATGGTTCAATTTTGCCACGCTTATTCTCAAGAATCTTCCGTCTCTTCCGAAATTTTACGCCAACCGACCCGCTGTTGCCGACCCTCGCGTCCACGAGGTATGCTTCCTATCATCGAACGTGTTGAAGTCTCGTTAACACATCCCAACCATTACAGTTCATTAAGAAAATCAAAGCCGATAAGGGCTACGAGAGGATTGGTGCTGTTGGGTTAGTGCTCGTAAATCTGTCATTTGCAGATTAACCAACTTGTGGTTTGACTAGATATTGCTTTGGCGGGGCCATGGCTGCCCGCTTGGGTTCCACAGACGCAGTGAACACAATCGTGATCGTCCATCCTGGAAAAATCACGCCAACCCAAATGCGAGCCATCAAAGTAGGTATAATAACTGTCTTCCGTCTGAGTGTCTCACCTCTTTCTCTTCATCTAGGTACCTACTTCGTGGGCGCTCGCCGAAGGTAAAATACCAAGACCATGTTTTTCGTCCTTCATCGCTTACTAATTCATGTAGAGGATATGAGCTTCAAGGACAAGGACGTCAAGACCGCCGAAGCGACATTCAAGGAGCAGGAGGAAAAGCCTGATCACGTGGAGTACGAGTTCAAAACTTGGAAAGGTAGAGCACATTTCTGGCACGGGTGACGAACGAAGCTTCTCATTAAACGTGTTGATACACAGGAACAGCGCATGGTTTTGGCGTGAGACCAAATCTTCAGGTGCCCGAAGTCAAAGCGGGATACGAAGGAGCCCTTGATCAGACTGTTGCTTGGTTCAAGAAGTCGCTGTGACAGATTACACCCACGCCTCTACAAATGGATGTTGGTGTCATCGGAATTCGTTTTCATCCCGTATAATATGGTTCCACCCACTGCTTACAAACGTGCTATTTTCACTTTCCTATGACTCTTAATCTGATCTAACGGTGTTCATATCTCTACGAGTCTCACTTCGAGCTGTTGGTATAAGCATCCGACGTTGATTGGATGTTTCCCGCGGGTTACTGCTGATCAAATTACGACAAATAGCTCCTTGTTCTCGTTAGTCCTAAATGACAATACTTATGCTTAAGAGCTAGAGTGAGCAAAGATGGAAGTGAATACCTGGAAAAGTGGCGTGTAATGCGACCACATGTACAGGTACGTTATGAGTAAGCGTGGAACTCCGCCACGCCACACTTTATATAGTGCCGACCTGGCTGGATATGGTGTGCACCTCCAACATGCTGGCTTCAAACATCTACTGGTTTCTTTCACTTCTTCAGCTTCCTCCGCTGTCTTCCATCCTGGTATCCTGTACTGCGACTTACCTTGAGATTGTTCAACTCAACCACGGCCAACGCCTCCACTTCCTCTTCAGATCTCGTAGCCTCGTCGCAGCTGCGACAGGGGGTGTCGACTCTTTCACGTACGTAATGTAGCATCAGTAAATTATACATAAACTTATTAAATGGATGACAATTAAAAATTAAAAAAAAGCGAAAAAGGGTTAATCTAAAACATATTTAATTCAAAGACTTCTATGACTTTTTCTTTTTAGCATGTTGCATCATATGCTTGAATAACATACTATTTATCACTATGTTTGATGCATCACTCATTGAAACCTCCCTATTTTCTGAACTTCAACTTGATAACTTTTTTTAAGGTGTAATCAACTTAACAATTCTATGTCATTTGTCAACCTTCTGACTTTTTGGACCCTTGTTAACTTTTCTGATGCATTTTCTCAATCACCGTCGCACTGCATGGGGTATTATACAATATCAGGCAAGCGATCTATGGAGGGCCAATGACCGGCGCATATTATACCAGGATAGAACAATTTAGTTGGGTTCACTATATCTAATCCCAATGACACCTGCGCATCATGCTAGAATCGCTATCTCAAATTTTGAGTTTGAAGTTGCCATTCATGATGTGACTGAGGAGGGGTCGAAATCTGTGGCACATGAAATCGATATAATAGCGGTCATTGGCAAGGCATTGATTGGAAAGTCTTTACAAATATCCTTGGGTATTTCAGAACCAGAACACTCCACAATTGAACGAGGCGCCATTGTGGGGGCCAGTGAGAACGGGTAAACACACGCACTGTCACTATATTCCCCAGCTCTTCTAAAGCCCTTCTGTGAGGTTGTGATCATGACGCGGTGACGATTCAAGTCACGGCAGCGGTAGGTGGGCGACAGCATAAAGATTCTTACAAGTTAATGGTGATAATGTATGTTGAATATACGATGGATGTGATTGGTGTGTAAGCTATTTTTTCTCTTGGAAATGCTTGCATGCATGAGCGGAAAGGAATTGGTTGAAGATCGAGGCCGAGGCAGGTGACTATACACATTGAAAGATGTAGATTGTCAACGTTACCAGTCTCAAAAGCTTCGCGCTTAGCATAGCTGCTAGTAAATTTATAGTTTATAGATGGGATGGCCTGACCCGGCGTCAAACGTCTACGAATATCGTGGGAAGGAGTTTCTTCAAGTATTGGCGCTCGAGCATCCATCACATCATTTAACCTCCCCCAATACTTATGGCGATTGTCGACGTCGACGTCTTTGCATTTGTCCTATCTTTTCGCATTGTCCTTAGAAGGTTTACGTATGAGTCGGGCAAATGGCACTGGCGCCACTGGCACCGGCATTGGGATCGCCGCTACACATACGACGTACGACTAAATGAACGATACGGGCACCTCCTACCATTCGTAGAACTACGTGTGCAGCCGAGTTCAGCCTCCGGTGGAACTACTCCGACGTCTAGTACACAGCCTTCCGGCGACATGTTTTGAATGACGGTGTTACCTATGCCGCCATAACTTTAGGACGTCTAGATTCCATCCGAGTCCCTCAAACAGACGAGACCAAATCCAGTACATGCACGACAGGTTCTTATCTCAGACAACGTGGTTGATCCAGATGGGGTCAGGTTAGGCGCACTTTGCTTTTGGGCGCAACCTGGCACAGTGCCCGAAGCGAGATCCGTATTGGCACTCTATACTCACGTAGACTGTGCGTTCAAGTGGTCAGGATCGAGCATTTGTAAACCATTCCTCTCCATAAGAACGCAGTTTCTACCACAGGTAAATTTATGTGATCACTTTATGATTGACCCCAACTCACCCCAGTTTGCCTTGGCCTTCGAAGACACCCTTCATTTGCTGTACGGAAGCTCACAACAAGTAAGTTGATTTTCGCCGAGGACATAATTTGATACATTTCATGCCACCGTCAATGGTAGACCGTCCCAGGGCCAAGAGAGAACCTTGGAGGTGTCGCGCCCTTCCCCTTGCAACATCAGCTTCTCCCAGCTGAACAACAACCAAGTATATCCGGGAAATACATGTGCCCCAAATGCGGGAAATCATGTGCCCGTCCGCAAGACCGGGACCGGCATCTGCGATCGCACCTCCCGCATTCGATTTTTTGCCCTTTCTTGGGTTGCCATTGGAGAACCAAACGTCACGAAAATCTGAGATATCACTGGAAAAATAAACACAGCAAGCAAGTTCCATATCCTTCGCGGGAGCAGTCCCAGATCTACAACCCTAAAAAGATTGTGGCCATGATCAATTGTGGTCGTGAGACGGTCGACAATGCAGTAGAAACTGCGCGTATGTTGGCCAGACGAAGAGCCAGGGAACTAGGCAAGCAAGATGTATGGAGGGATTTGATGGGTCACAAAGTGACGAGGGTTGGACGCGTTCAAAAATAATCCATTTCCCCATTAGTTGTCACCTTTTTGGTCATGAATATCATCACATCGTCTCTCACTTCATGGCATCAGCAATAAATCTTCGACAGGCGTTTGCTGTGAATCGAACATGGATTTTCATCTAATTGGGCCATGTATGTATGTGTGCGTCGGCGTTCATACATCCGATGAAAGATATGATTGGTACTTTTTCTTCACACGCTATCCCCAACAAGGGATCTTGCCATGAACAAGCATACAATGACGATACTTATTTATAATAGTGGGCCAAGGGTGATGAGAGTGAGTTTATTGGAATACGGCATTCATGCCAATCATACTGCATTCAAAAATACAAGTCTTGAAACCCCGCGACACAACTGCCATACAGGTACACGAGATACCAGGTCCAGTCCAAAAATTATAGTGATCGAATCAACCTTGCTGTAGCATAGAGTGTAAGCAACTTCGGCTCATAATCCGGCGACGACCTGTTGCAGGATAATGGTGTGCGCTTCCAGTGCGCCAGCTTCGGCCATTTCCTGGAGCATTCCCTTCACTTCTTCAGATTCCCTGGTTATCTTCTGGTCCTATATTTCCGAGACTATAAGCTTACATCCCGATATCTGCACAGCGACTTACCTCGAGGTTATTCCATCCAACCACGAGGAAAAGCTCCTCTTCTGAATTCGCAACATCTTGCCCATGCGCAGCTGCGACGGGGGGCGTTGACTCCTTGTTTGCATACGCGACGTACTTTCCCAATATTGCTTGAACGGCTTCGAGGGACGCTCCTGCCCTTACTTCGATCCATGCTATTTCTGTCAACGGGGCACGTAGGCAGCGGAGTACCGCGCCTTCGGGCAAATCGGTGTTCGTTGTCGTCCCATTATCCGTATCACCGCCTTTCTGGTCGTCGCCGAACTGCGCCGCGGAGGGAGCTTGTCCTTCTTCACCGACTAAGAGATTCAGACGACTTCGGACGATATTCCAATCTGTTTCTGTGGGAAGCTGATAAATATCGCTGCGCGTGCAACGAACGAACGTGAAGACAGAAGCGCATGGACATACTCGACACTCTTTGTGTGTTCTGTTTCCCTGACTCTGAAGGAGTACCACTGATTATCCTGTTCATCGTATATGGGTCAGATATTGCAGAAACGTGTATGTTGATGTGCTTACTCTTTCAAACGTTTGAGACCATCGGGCCCCATGAGCCGCCTGAAAGCGGAGTAATTTATCGTCGGACTCTGTGCGGCCTTCTCGGAGCAACGCCAAACGGTGATGTCGATTGCTTTGGCCATCTCTCTACGTGTTGAGAGGGGAAATGATGTAGTGCGTCACTGTGCTCATCTCTACAGGCCCGCTGAAGGGGTTAAATACTAGGCGGTGGGTCGGACCACGTGCACCTGGGTTGACAGGTCAGTTGGTGACTAGGAATGATGCATGATCCCACAGCCCTAGTCACTTTCTCTGTGAAAAAACACCTCACGAGGTCCAGCCGTTTGTTTATGACGCCAAGCGCCAACGCGAACACTGCCCCACATTGCTGGCCTTGATAACGCAGTGCTCCCCGAGGAATATGCGGTGGTGAGAGACTATTCTTTAAAAATGTGTTGTTTATGGATAATTACATGCGTTCCTCAAACGTTAATGAAAACGCCGGAACTCCTTCTGGTCTTCTCCATTCATTGACACCAGCAGCTATCGTCATGAAGCAACTCATACTCACAGGACGCCTAAAGGACCCAAGCGGGAGATACCAATTGTTTCATGGCTGGAGTGCCCTCAATAGATCCTCGGTCACCAGGCCACTTGTCATAATCATGACTGCTCCCAGCTCGTCAATCCTGGTCTTGTAGATGTAGTTCCGCGCCCCTCGAAAAAGTCCGCTTTTGTGCACACCCGGTGATCAGGGATGTCTCAAGTTTTCTTCCCTGATGTAGCTGTAAGGCCCAAGCACCCAAATCTGGGGCGACACCGCTTGGATTCGTTCTATATCATGCTTTGGTAGTAGCTGTGACAGAGCAATGTGATTATTGACCCACTCTCGTTCCCTTGAATATAGCTGGCAATTGGCAGTAGGTCGACTACATTGCACATCCGAGGCCATTACAGTAGCTGCTTGAACTGTGACTTTCAAATGTCAGACCAAGCTGACCAAGCTGAATTTCAGTTCCGCCACGTCACGACCGCAGCCGCAGTCAGCCGGCTGACAATGCTGCTGCGCCCGGTCCTCCAGCGACAATATATACAGATACAAGTGCATCACAATCACAATGATACGTAGTAGAGAATGCAAAGACACAGACGAAACCAGAAATGGTATTGTAGTTGTGATCTTCGATCTCCTGTGAGCTGTGAGACAGTTGAATTCCGACTTCTTACTTCTTACTTACGGCACGGCACATCGGGCCTGTGGCATGCATGGCCTTGTGTATCAGCCGGCGGATGGTATACGGTATACGGATGGATTTGACTACTACGAGAATCAGGGGTATCGCAGCATATTTTCCGGGCCTCCCGGCCCGGGAAGCTCAGTAAGTGCGCCATGTATAACTTCGCTGAGCTTGATGCCTGCTCCCAAGTGGAATGAAGTGATTCCTTAATTCTATAAGGGAAGAACTGGCATGGTTGTCTTCGTAATTGGCCGCCGTATGGTTGCTTGTCAAGTATCTTCTCCTGCTCCCCATAGTTTGCCGGAGTCGCGTGACGCAACACAAACGCTTACCTAATCTAATCCAGGCAACGGCCAAGAAACCGGATTCGGATTGGACAGCTCTTCCTCATTCCTCGTTGTCTAAGCGTGAATCCCGTTCCATCAGCGTAAATTGCAATTCACGGTATTTTTTGTGGCGGGATGATTGGAGGAGAAAACAGAGAATAACACTCACACCCGAAGAAAATGGCTCTTTGGTTCTGATGTCCCTAAGATACGTAAGTGAGATGATGAATGTACACACTCATATCTCTATGTGTCTCTCCCAGCTGACTCGAAATCCAGGCATTAAATAAATAAAATACTCATCGAATACGTGATTTCATGGGTCAAAGTGGACCCGCCTCGGACTCGGACATTATTAGGCAGACATATAACAAAGCCTTTAAAGTATATATCTGTATCCTGTCAGCCGCGCTGCGGAAGACTCGCGATGCTCCAGATGCTTGTTCTGGTGAGTGAGTACCTGTCTAAAGATAGGGTACATGACTACAGAGCGCGTTCGTTGAGATGCAAATAGCATAGGAACGAATGTAGATCGGACCCCAGGACTTTTGCCACGCATATATGTTCATCAAAAATAACTGTCACTAACTAGGATACCGGAAGATAACGCCTGAAACCGCACGAGCCGGCTATAGCACCGAGCTGCAAAAATGCATTGACAAATGCCAGCGCGACAGCGCGTTTCGCCGGTGGACGAGTGAACGTATTGGATGTCCAAGTCAAGAAATAGATGAAACTAACGTATGATTCCGTCATTAGGAAGCTGATATCCCTGCGCCTGTCAAGGGGTACGGAGGAAAATAAATGGCACATACAGCACAAGATAGTGAGCTGCAAGCCTCATCGCCGAGATTGCAATGATAAAATTAGTTATTCGATGACAAACGGAATAACTATATGGAAAGGCGCTCCCCTGTTTTGTCAGAATGCCTGTGAAGGCATGAAGTCAAATGTGACGTCTAAAGGCAGTTCGAATTCGCCTATCCGGTGACAGCAAAGGCTACTATGGCAAAACCCTCCGGAGGTGCACAGAGTAGGCCACCTAAAGCAAATGTTTGTAAGAGCTTGATCCCCGCGTAGCTCACATGAAAAAGGCGAACCTCTATGCGGCATGTCCCAATCTCTGCATCTTGCTGAGAATACCTGACGCTAAGAGCGAGCCAAATGCATTGCTAATGAGTAAACGGCAGGAGAGCCGCGCAGTGCGAAGATCAAACTCAGAACGCTTGTACCAGGTAAAGGGCATCAGGAAAGAAGGCAGTTTCACAAAACCAAGGAAGAAGCAGGTAAGGAGGACACCGGTGAAGTTGTGTGTAGTACCTGCGAAGATGGGTGCATCAAAAACTATGGCTGTGAATAAAAGGCCGGGTACTCACTTGCTAAACATAATGCCCCAGAGTACCGTGGGAGGAAAATATATAGAAGGCTTCCCGATATTGTTCAAGAACAATGTCCTTAAGGATGAGGTGGTGGGACAAGTTTGCATACCTACGACGGTATTTGCATCAGGACATAACAACGTGTTGGATGCCGAGAATTGTGTTAGATTGCTGCCCTTTCAGGTGCAAGTCCGCCTCGAAGCCTTCAAAACGCGTGGCCGCGTGGCACTGAATTAGCACATTAGCTAGATAATTGGACGGGAATGCTTAAAAACTCACGAAATAATATTCCAATCGACCTGTAGAGGAATATCCGTCAAGGACGGCAAAGGTTGGTGGAAAAGAAGACAGCGCGCACGCAACTGAGGATATAGATCAGTGCAAGGATGGACATGCACACATATCGGGCTTGCAAAGAAACTTCCGCTCGAGCTTCATTTAACCTTGCCTCCCCGCCGTCGACTTGAGAAGAGACATCAAAGTGATGAAAGCGCCCTTGCAATGGAAATAGTTCACTTTTGCATCGCATCACATTTTAACGCGGGCTGAATATCTGGGTAATGAACACGTGCAACTGAAGCTGTGTCGCACTTGCACCGATTGTACAAAAATATCCAGGGACAGCCGCAGACACACCCCAAACTTACGCATGGCCGACGATCCAGCGAGTCGCATTCTGGTCATTTCTGCCTCACTGGATACTGCAAGAGCGGCCGTGAAACGTATGTCCTGTGGTGCATGATGTTCTCAAAGCCTCTGAGGCTCAAATGCGTAGACAGTCATCAAAACGTTTGTAGACAAGGAGCCATCCGATCTGTCTCCCACCAATCCCATCCCGTGGACCATCAGGAACAAGTATTATTCTGCGGACGTGTATTTCAATCTCGTAGAATATTCCAACTGGGATTCTCAATTGATCCGCGGCGTCCCTGCCATCATCTTCGTCTGGACCCGCGGCCAGGTGATCACCCTCATCTATCACCGGACTCGGTCTGACGCCATCTGGCCCGCTAGCCCTACGCGGACCACGTATTCACGCTGCACGATAGCATCGCCCGCTTCGAGCCCGAAGTGGCCCTTGCTATCTCCCTCGGCACCGCACCCCCACACCAGGACGATCCCCCAGAGGGGCCGGACCCGTTCCTCGCAGACCACGGCTTCGAGTATATCGATGGCGAGCGCACACGCCGTCCGATGACGGATGCCGATCGTCGCCGACGAGCGATGTCAGAAGACTACGGCGAGGGCGAAGGTGAGGGCGAGGATGAGGACGTCGACGCCTTCCAGGGAATTCCGCGTGTCATCGACGCGCTCAGCACGATCATGTGGCCATCGATGGTCCGCGAGCGGGACAGCGGCAAATGCAAGTGCCAGGCGCCCGCGCCGTCGCTCTTCGACTTTGACGTGTTGGGCACCGAGGAGGACACCCTCGCGTCGCTCATGGAGGCCGACGCTTCCGAGCACGGCGTGCCTCAAACGCGCGCGAGCCGCATGCAGAAAGAGATGGACGCGCTTGAGCGGTGGCTCGTCGAGAACGAGGAACTGCACGAGGCGGAGCTTCGCAGGACTGCCAACCCAGACATCACTTACGACGACGACGACGACGACGACGACGATAACAGCGACGAAAAAGACGGCGAAGCGAGCGATGGTGACGCACCCTTAGTTCTGGCCCCGGCTTCCAGCCCTAACATAATACACGTGCTAGGCGGTGACCCATGGGCGTCGGGCAACAAAAACAACTCGACGCCGTCTCCCGCAGCGTCACGTGGCGGCACGACAGCATCAGGGTTCGATGACGACTTTGCGGCGTTTGTCTCTGCGCCGGCGTTACCGTCACCTCTTGCCGTCGAGAGCTCTACCGCACCCACGACATCCAAACCCATCGCCGCTGCCGGCGACGTGCGCGCACACCAGTTTCTCGGCGATTCGATGCTCGTTCCCTCACACACTGGCGGCTCGTATCGCTCCCTCCGCTCCGAGGTTTTCGGCACCACCGCTGATGATCACGTGGGATACGAAGCGCTCGACGATCACAGCGGCTCTTTTGAGGTTTCTTTCTCGTCGTCTAAGCACGAGCACGTGATTGACAACGATGTTGTCGCGGCCCCGGACCCGCGCGCATCGATAGGATCTAGAGACGGCCAGCGATTCGGCGGACTTCGTCGCGCAGGTCTGGACGACGACGATGTCCCATTCAATCTTACAAATATCCTGGGCGAACTGAATAGTATGCGGGAGGATGTCGCTGGGATGGAAGACGAGGCGCAGAGGAAGGCAAGGACGGCTCGCTTCGCATCGGAGTTTGTGTTCAAGAGAATGGATCCAGACGGAGACGAGATAAGGGAAACATAGCCTTACTTCACTTTGCGGTCTTGCGCCAAGGAGTGCCATGCGTTTCTGTCCAAGAACCTGATTTGCATCGAGTCAACTGAGGCCAGCAAACGGCTTGTAGAATGTTGATACAATATTTTCATTCAGCGTATACACACGCATCATTACAACTATGCGAAACTCTTAGGCGTCGGGTGCATCATCAAATTGGGTGTCGTCGACATCATCAACTGCGTCCGCCTGCGTGGCCCGACCTGTCTCGTCTCTTATCCCTTCTTCGGAAAAATTTAGAATTCCGGCCATATCCAATGCCTTGACCGCGTTCTCCGCTTCGCTTACTGGCATGTTGCCAAGGACCTTGTTCACAGCCACCAGCTCACCTGTCTTGAGCGCTTCTTGGAGCTCCCCAGGGAGACCACAGAAAAGGTCCCAGCGCATCTGCAGTGCCTTACGCACTTCTTCAATGTCCATGCCCTCAGTTCCTGGGCCTTCGAGGACGAGATGCTCTGGTGGAGGGCCATCAGGCACATTGAACGAGACGCTGTCTGCGCTTTCGGCCACGAGTTGGATTTGTTCTGCAGCAGCGCCTGCCTCTGCTTCTTCCGCCTTGGAAATTTCCACACGTTTGACT